>JARHVA010006101.1:692500-720000 GCA_037957365.1 Torreya grandis
TTTTAACTTAAAATTGAATTTTTGAGAATTTTAAAGAGCAAGGAAAGAGTACACCTATGTGTTGGTGAAAACCATGTTTCCCTTACAACTGTTTGGATGTGATGTTTCCTTATTGAATATTTAGATAAACTTGTGTTTCCTTGGTGAATCACATGGAAATTTGAGAAGATTGTTCCCAAAATTTGTGTAACTATGTAGAGCATTGTGTTGGGAAAGATAACATGCCTTATCCCTCATATATTTAAAGATAAGTACATAATGTACTAGCCAAAATAACTATGAATGAAAATACATAATTACATAATTTATTTTCTAAAATAAACTTAATAAACCACTATAGATGTCTTATATATTTAATTATATAGTTTTACTTAAGTTATATTGAATTCAATCCATGTATACCCAATGCGCACGATCAAAAGGAAATGAGAAATATTCATGACCCCATCATGAATACAAGTTTGATTGTATAGTTTCACTCAAATTCACTCAATGTATAATAAATGTATGATCAAAAGGGAATGAATAGTGTTTAATCCCCCATCATGATAAAAAATATGACAAGTGTGAAATGGAATGGTAACCTTTCTGGATTTAATGACAAATTATGTTGTTGTGTATCTACATTAATTAGTATCATGTGTCATGAATATAAAAGTGTGTTTATATTTTATTGAACCAATATCATGCCCCTTTAATTTGTACCAAATGAAATAATACTATGCATTTATATGTTGAATTTGAGAACCTATATCCAAATGTATGTGTATGTGGAAACTTGTATTTTTGTTCTTATAAATTATATGTATATACACCTAAGTGTGTATTAATGTGATCTCAAGTATATGTAAAGTGAATAAATATGCATGGCATAAAATACCCATAGTCTATACTAATGTGTTAATATTTTTCATGTAAGTGAACCATCTACTATCTAAGCCATTATGAATCTCTCAATTTGTAGTCTGATCTAAATTTTTTTTCATGGATTCTTATGTCTCTATGAAAATACCATTGTAATTCCCCATTTTGAGATGGTGGATGTGTAATCTAAGTCACTCATATCAAAATAATATTTAACTACATCATATCATATATAAATATAACATCATGTGAACATGTGGAGAGTATGTCATAATAATACTGTATATTTCAATCAAGGCATCTATTTAATATTTGTAATCAAGGAATATGAATGTCATGTATAGATAAATGTATCAATAAAACACATAATATTATGATCATTAGATAAGACTACACAGTTAAAGTGCATTATATGGATCATGGAAACACTCAATGTTAGCAAACTCAACAAGTGTAATAAGATAAAGTGTTAATGTCACATATAAGTCCAAGGGGCACATGCAAGGGTACATATATATGTTATAAAAAAGAGACATCAAATATGTCATATCAAACAATTCCAAGGGTTAGACTCAAGTGACATAAATATGTCACACAATGCCAAAGGGCCACAAACAATAGACAAGAAAAAACTAGCCTACCATGTAATAGATTAAAAAATTAATGCATGATAGAAAAATTAAACTAGTCTACACCATCCATATGTATCAATGTCACATCATAGTATAATAACATATCATGTAATAATATATAAGATATGATTAGATTTAAAAAACATGGGTAAACAATATATGTAGCTAAGTAGGGTATAAACTCAAGAGACATAAATATGTCACACAATGGCAAAGGGCCACAAACAATAGACAAGAAAAAACTAGCCTACCATGTAATAGATTAAAAAAATTATGCATGGTAGAAAAAATAAACTAGTCTACACCATCCATATGTATCAATCTCACATCATAGTATAATAACATATCATGTAATAATATATAAGATATGATTAGATTTAAAAAACATGGGTAAACAATATGTGTAGCTAAATATGGTATAAAATTTATAGAAATATATAACTTGTAATAGTGAAACCTATGAAATATATTCCCTAAGTATTAGCATGGCCACTATGTATAGGAAATTACGATATCTATATGTCCATATGTAATGTGTATGTTTTTCATCACACTCATATAACATCAAATGCATGTGTGTATAAAAATAATATACCATATACCAAACATATGATAAATAATATATGTAAATAGTGTAATCGAGTATGTCATGTTCAGGGTCTAATTATATATATATAATTTTATTAATTATTTATTTTTTTGTATTTTTTGGAATATTTGAGGTTTGGAAAAGCTAAAAAATGATTTCATTAATGAGAGGATAATGATATGTTAATGTATCATATAATATAAGGATCCTCTATCGAATAAAAGAGGTACCTGATGTGAGAATGTTAGAATCAGATAATATGTCACATGTTATGGCATAACTATCATGATCACTACTCATGAATTCTATATGTGGTGAGTAATTATAGATGGCCTAGGACTTTATGGGGTCCATGGTATAGTTGGATAATGTCTCAATATTTATGTTTGCTATGGAACATGTTGAACTATTTGTGGTGCTAACTACATATGTGTTATAGGAAATGATGTCCTATGTGAAATATGAGTAATTGTGTGATGTGATCAGTGTTGAATAGTTGGGTGTATAATATACGTATTTAATTTTACATAAATAATTTGTATAAAAATATCATGAATATGTGTAATCAATATATCTATATACTAAATGTTAGACCTCACTACGATAACCAACAAATACACTATATTTTCCACATGCAATTATTGTTAGATTATTCAAAATAACCTATTTAGTACTTGACATACAAATGAATTAAAAGAAATAAATGTTGAAATAAAATTATCCCATTGGATAAATCAAATACATTTAGTACTCAAGCAATAAACTAATCTATAATTTTAATAATTATCAATTAAGTGTAATAGAATCAAGCTAGTATAACCAATACTAGTATAAATAATAAATTAGTCATAAATGTAATTATAACCATTATTATTTAAAATTTTGATAATAATATAAAAATAAAAAACCATGATTGTGTTGAATATCCATCCATAAAAAGGTACTATATAGTATAATGTCAAATATACATAACAAAATTATTACAGTATAAATGAGCTACTAAATAGTTCTATGATCCACAACATAGCCTGAGTGTAATCCCATTTGGTTGAGTCAACTAATAGAGGGAGATCATCATCAGAGTGATTTACCTCCAACCACAAACCAATGGTCTCCCACACATCTCCTTATTGGGAGTGTCCCTACCCTTCATAGAGGGGAAGATAAGAATAATGTGGATATTGATAAATAATGGGAACCCAATAATTTATGAATACTATTACATGCATCAATAAAATAGACCATGGAATCCATTCCTCTATCTAAATAATATTATCAAATACATTTAAACTATAAGTAAAATGAAATGACAATGTCTCAACTATAACATTATTTTGGCCAAATTTTTAATTATATAATTTAGATTTAAAAATCCAAGTCATATTCAATCACACAAAACTCTATACTAAATCATCATGACTATCACTTGATAAGAAAGGATAGATATATGAGTAACCCACTGGCATACTCATATACTATCTCATGTTATATATATATATATATATATATATATATATATATATATATATATAAGTATTCAAAAGTATAATACTATACACTTCAACATGTATTAATTCCCATACAATAGGAAATGATATAAGCATACACCAATAAAAAATCTCATATATATATATATATATATATAAGTATTCAAAAGTATAATAGTATACACTTGAACATGTACTAATTCCCATACAATAGGAAATGATGTAAGCATACACCAATAAAACATCTCATAAAATGATTTCCAAAAAAGATTAATTTCCTATCTTTAGAATACCTTTAGTCAACTAAAAGACAAATACAAATTATAAATAACTATATAATATCATTTATTTAATTTATAAGATAACATTCTAAACTATCATATACAAAATATTCCATCAAATATACCAATATAGACAAAAATGAGAATCAAACATTCTAAGACCCATAATTCATATATGCAAACAAATATAACTATTCAAACTTAGGCAACAATGTATTCCATACAAGGTTTTTATATAAGGTTATTAAAAAAATTAACTCAATAAGTTTCTTGAACTTTTGTCATCATATTCTACTATAAAATAAGTCCATAATTGAATATCTTCACATCATGGTTATAATTTTCAAGCAAGGTTTATTCGTTTAAAACTTAACTGAAGGAACGATACTATAACATTTTGAAATGGAAAATCATCATGCCTAAGTTCAATTTTAATGTTTTTTTATCATCTATGTCAACTAATAAATACTCTGTTGTCCCTAATTACATACATTAATTTGTTTAACTATGTATTCCACATGAAATTAAAATTATCATGAGAAACTATACATATTTCCATGGTTATAACATAATGGCTCATATAATCACTACTATATTTACCTTAAGGTATACAAGTATGAATTATTTCTATATATGAATCAATATATTAATCTATGAAAAATTCATCATGTCATTCAATTATTATACCAATTTTTAGGGTCCTCATTAAATTTAGTGAGTATAGTATATCTATACTCACTAAATTTCCATTGTAACTTCAACAATATACTTTCACCTCTAATTTCCAAATGTACATGTTATTCTTATCATGACCTACAACTAGGTTTATTTCAAAATTATAAACTCATGAAATGTTTACCAGATGGTTATAACTAAATTTCAATGCACAAAATATAAATTTAGGCTCATACCAGATTTAAATTCCTTCTTACATCCTATAACTAAGTTTCAAGATATTACTATGAGTCTATGCACAATAGTTTAAAAATGGTTATTTATTATACCATTAAATATTTAGATACTATGAACCTCATAGTATATGTGAACATATAAATACTCAATATTACTTTATTATATTACACCTATGTGAATTTTCTCATTCAAAAATATATATTAAAGGTCCATGGATAGAGTTTAATAAAAGTTCATGTACAAATTTGTAATGAAATCCCACACACAGACCTAGAGATACTCATTCACAACCTATATTGAATATATAAATCTATTTATGTGTATATCTATGTACATATACATATACATACATACATACATACATATACATACATACATATATATATACATACACACACATATTAAATCTATAGAGATGTTTTTGTATATCTATGTATATATACATATACATATACACATACATACATACATACATATATATATATATATATGTATATATATGTATGTATGTATGTATGTATGTATGTATGTATGTATGTATGTATGTGTATAAGTATATGTATATGTATATAAACATAGATATAAAAAATATCTCTATAGATTTACTGTGGGTTGTGAACAAGTATCTTTAGGTCTATGTGTGGGCTTTCATTAAAATTTTGTACATAAACTTTTATTAGACCTAAGAATACTCATTCACAATCTATAGAGCTATTTATGTCTATATCTATGTATATATATGCATATACATATACACATACATACATTATATATATATATATATATATATATATATATATATATATATATATATATATATATATATCTGTGTGTGTGTGTGTGTATGTATGTTTGTGTGTGTATTTCTGTATATATATATATATATATATATGTATGTATATATATATATATATATATATATATATATATATATATATAAATATATCAAATAACAAGGTATTCAAACACACACACACACAACTAGATTTATACTCCTATATTTTCATCTTTTATTTGTAACTTTAATAACTTTATCGAGGCATAAAAAAATATTATTAATAGGATCCCATCTAGAATAAAATTATAAAATTACTAAATTATTCAAGACCCATAGCCATATTATTTTTATAATCTTAGTAAATTTGTACCCATATCTAGATCTTTCTTGTACATTTCTAAAAAAAATCATAATTCAACATTTGATCCAAATATATGGGTATGATTATCATTCAAAATAAATCCATAACTATTAGTGTCTCAAAGATATATAATAATAAGACATTTTACACCTTTATAGTAAATACTATAATAGTCAAGGAGAAATAAAACTCAAAATCAATAACAAAAAATAGTTCTTTATTACTAATATTTGACCCTTAGCTCTATAGGCCTAAGGATGGAATCAAATTCTATCCTCAAGTTTATATACTTGAAAATATTAGGGTTTTTAATAAATATTTTATCAAAGGAATTATTCCATAAATTTTATCACAAAAATTATAATGGAAACCCCACATTAATTCTTTCAAAAACTTAAAACTATAAAATAACCTATATACAAAGGAGAATGTATCTGACCTATTAATCAATCTTAGTTTAGAGAATATAAATCCTACTAAGACTTCAAATTATTGATACATTATATATTTGGTATCATGACTAAGATGAATCCACTAGACGTAACCAATGGATATCTTACCATAATAACATCACTAGAGAGGGTTGCAAAGACTCTAATCAAGCAACACCATGTAATAACCCTAACTAGGTCCTATGTTTTCATATTCACTAAGTATATTCAAAGTAAAGTAAAATCTAATCTAGTGTTCACCAAATCTTGTAGCACAAAGTGGGGTTAATAAACATAAAAGTAAATATGAATAGAATATCTATACTCAAGTCAATGTATAGTAAATCCTAATGCATGTGAGGGAAGTAAAAATATAAATCTATCTACTTTAAAAAAGGAAGAACAAATTTAGGAATACTTACCTTTGAATATGAACCCATCGATCTTCAATCTCTCCCTTGCCCAAGGTGTTTTGTATGAGGTTATTTTGATATGTAAGGATAACAAGGATAAGTCAGCTCTAAGATACATAACTTCTATATACATCCAAAATAATTCTCCAAAAGACAAGATATGTTTCTCCAAATAAAGTATTGAAACCATAAGTAATTATCCTCACATAAATTGGTGGATAATGATATGCAAAATATAATATTATTCTTCTTGTCTTCTCTCTAAATGATGGAAATGGATGTGTATATATAGCTGAATATAACCCTAAAGTTTTTAAAAATTTTGGCCCAATTTGAATTTGTATCATTATTTGATAAAAACTAGTTAGGCTGGCCTAGACTAATAACTTTATTTTCACAAATTAGATACATGGTTGACCTAGGCCAAAAATGTACTAAAAATAATAAAAAGGGTTATAGACTTAAGAAGGGGCCAAGAAAGGTAGTGAATTACTTGTAGGAGTGTGTGAGAGATAGTCAAAGCTTAGGGAAGTACATATGATATGGTTATGTAGATATAAAGTGGTGGTATAGGGGATAAGAGTACTATAAAGCACTAATAGTCTACCCAACCCTTTTCCTAGTACACCCTTTAAGGCATGCACTCAAAGAGACTAGGACTCAATGGGTTCCTACAAGAGAGAAAGCATTAATAATTGATAAAAAATTAAAATATTGTGTGTATATATATGCCCCACTTTAATATCATCACATGACATTTAGGTGCAATATGGGATTGTGCTTTGATAAAAAAAAATAACACACAATGCTAAAGCCGAATAAATTGTAGTAAGAAGTAAATGAGATAAATGAAAGGATAGAATTTAAAAACACATAATTTTAATTACCTTAGTTCCATTGATAATAAATGAAGTTAAATAAATTTTTAAGTGTCCAATTGAGGGAAATTTAGATCAACCTATAAAAATTATCAAAAAAGAGTGAAAATTTGATTTTTTTGAAAAAAATACATGTAATATGTGAAAAGATTATCTACGATGTCAGGAGTCTAAAACATATTATGGTTTAGAAAAAGATCTAGTAGAAACAAAAATAGGATCAAAAAATGGAATCTGGTTATAAATATTTTATAGGTAAATAATTTTTCATATTAAATATAAATATGGTGAAAAATAAATGATTTATTATTTTTACTATTCTAAGAAAATAATGCTCTGAGAAACCCAATTTGAGCTTAGAGAGTAACCCTAGTGAGGAGATGATGACTATGATGGGGAGGATGCATAACAATTATATATAGTGCAACATAGGTAATAAAACATGAATTTCAAATTTTTGAACAATTTTTATTTTAAATCAAGCCAAATATATAAAATTAAATTATAGGCAAAATGTAGACATTGTGATGTAGGGGCATCAGGAAAACAATAGTGTAAACATCTAAATAAGTTCATTTATATATTTTAAGGATAATATATGGTATGTTGTCAATAATTATCCTTGAAATGGGTTAAATAGTGAATAGTGGGGTATTTGGAATTTCCCTCCAAAAGTAGGAAGTTTGAATTTCAAATTAGATTTCCCTCTAAAAAGTATGTAAGGCCTATTTGAAAGATTATGTTAGGGAAGTAGTCATATGTAAAGTTTATGAAACTTTGGAGAGGGTTTAAAATATTTTAAATATGATATGGAGTCCATTTTATTTGATAAAATACACCTCAAAAATTATACACAAGGATAAACTACGTTGGAGAGTAAGACAAGGTAAACTTGACCAAGTATAAGTTGTTGAGATAAGTGTGGAGGTGGTTTCAACCTCTTACCAAACTTGGAGAAGATTATATATCATGATATGGTTATAAATACTTTAATAATTATGATAAATCATTATAAAATTAGGCCTAGGACAATTATTTAGACAAGTTGATAACTTTGTAGATGATGGAAGCTCAATAAAATAGAGGATTCTTGTGTAAATAAGCCTCTTATAAGCTCTTTGTACATAGCATGAAGTTTAATTTGTATTTATATCACTATATTTGAGTAAAAAAATAATAATAAATTTCATTGGAGTGAATATTCTTAGTACATAATTTTATTATGGTATGTATTGGTCTTATAATGCATGATTCTTGAGACAATTTTATGTTCTTGAGCTAGAATAGCTTCATTTGATAAGATAAATGGTGTTTGTGAATAAGGAATAAGTATTTTTTGAGTAGTTATGTATATTTATTATATATCTTAATCATGTTTAAAATCCATTTTAAGACACAAGAAAGTCAAAATAAGCAAATTTGGTTTCTTTAGGGCCTGAAATCAATGTTATAAGAATCTAGTTTCTAAAAATCTTGTTTTCTGAGAAAATCCGTAAAAGACAAATAATTTTCCATAAAATATAAAAGTTATAGGAATTAAAAACATAATTTTTCCAAATTTAATGAGGTCCTAAAACTATTTACAACTAATGTTTTCAATGTTTTTGCTTACTACCTTGTGACAGGACAACCTATGATTTCAAGAGAAAAATTCTATTTGTGGATAATTTATCCATCCAAAATTGTATAAAAATTTAATAATTTTATAATAAGGGTAATTTAATATATTTAAAAAATTTAATTGAATTTATATTAGTATGAAGTGAGAACAAGTAAAAATCCAGTCCTCAAACCTTGTTTTCCCATAGTCTTGGAGCCTAAGAAAGGCTAAATATTAAATTGTGAAAAACTTTTTGATATTTATCATAATTTTTAAGTTTTAACATGTTTTTAATTATTAAATTAAGATTTTTTATGATATATAAACCTTTAAAATCCTTTCAAAGGTAATTTGGATTTGAATTCCACTTTAGGCAGGCCTAACTAGGCCTAAAGCAAATCTACAATTATGTAGATTTAATAAGGGAATGTTTTGAGTTAGGATTTTATGTTTAATAATGTTTTAAATGGGATTAATTTTTATCCAAATATTTTAGGGTTTGATCTATAACAAAACCAATTAAAAATTATTCTCAGTAAGGGCTTAATGTAGTTTTTACAATTTTGTGAGTTTTGATTCAAATATGAGTTTCTAGCTGAATATTTGGGTTTTTTATGAATGAATTAAGTTATGTGAATTTAATGAAGAATAAATTAACCTTTTAAAGTATATAAATAAAATATTTTTTGTTTTGATCTTTTAAATCATGTTTTGCATTGTATCAAGGAAAGTCATCAAAATAAACTTTGAATTGATCTCTTGTTTTGGGTTCATGATGGAATGTTTGTCAATTGAATTATTTCTGGAATGGTGTTCAGATGATACTTAGTTCAGATTAATGAAATAAATTTCCTATCTGGTGTATAATGAATTTAGTCATTCAAGAAGGCTTGTGAACAAAAGCTTTTGTGGGTAAATTGGATAAAGTTGGATTAGAAAGAATGGGAAAATTCTTCATGTGCATGAGATAGAACCTTATTGAGTTCTTAGTAATATTGAACATGTGAAAATTTTTCAAAGGATGATAGAATTATATATTAAGGCTTCTTTGAACACTTTTCATGTTTCATTTATTGAGGTGAGTAAAGAAATAATAATAATATAGGGTTAAGTAGGTGTTGAAACAATACACCTTAAACCATTTTAGTATCAAAGAATTTCAAGTTTACTCTTAAAAATAATTTTTATTTCCTTTTTATACTAAAGGTTTTAATTACAGTTGATAATCTTGGCATATAGTTCATTAGTTACAGTTGGATAGTTGGAAGAAGGTTTTTTTTTGAAAGGTATGAATTCTTTTGAATTGTTCATTACATATTTTAGTTACTAAGAAAGTTGTAGGTATTGACAAGGAGAGGAAAGATAATTAAATTGGAAATCCCTAAAGCCATAAAGGCTTGAAGAAGTGAGCTATTGAAATCTCTAAATAATCTCAATGAGAGCTTGGATAAAGAAAGAGAAGTCCAAGGTAAGGATTAGTAGATCACCAAAAGACTAGGTAAGATAATAAGAGCCTAGGTGAGGTACTAGATAGTAGGGTGAAATAGAATTGATAAGTTAAATAGGTCCAATTAGGCCTAAGGAAAAGGTAAAAGAGTAAAGATAATAGAGAATATAGAAGTCTTAGTTCAAGAAATATGCCACAAGTGGATGAAGAGTGAAGAAGTTAAGAAAGGAGAGAGAGATATGGAGAGAGAGAGATAGCTGAGATGAGAGTGATCTTAACAAGTTTAGATCAAGTCTTAGAGGAATCAAGACAAAAATATATTTTAAGAGTCAAGAAGATAGTATCATGGCCTCTCATAGATATTTATGAAAGAATAACAAGGCAACAAGAAACTACCCAATTGAAAAAATAGTTGAGAACCATAGCCAAGCAATCCAATGAGGAAAAAAAAAGAGACAAAAAAGCCTTAAATATTTAAATATGATTATTTATTGTCATGTGTGTATGTAGTTAAAAATTAATATGAATGATAATCCCATCTTGAGGGCATAAAACTTGAAATCATGGAAGGAGATAAGCATGAACAGCATGCTTACATTGAATAAAATGCTAACTAGACAACTATATGTGGTGATGCAGAGATTTTTTATCCAAAAAGAGGAGAGATGCTTGGAGAAGAAGATATTAAAGAAGTTGAATGCCTCATTGAAGGCATGAACAAAGTTTAACTGAATTGAGGAGAAGTTGAAGAGGCTAAATGGCCTCAAGTTTTTATTTTTAGTGTTGGCTTTCATGAAGAATGTAATGATATGTCTATGTATGAAGATGAATTGTGTAAAGAAATAATTGAATTTTTAGATGAGATAATGTTAAATAATAATGAAGAACTTGATAAAGTTTTTGTGAATATTGAATTATTACAAGAAGAGGTGTCTCAAAATGAAGACATATAAGAGGAAGAGATGATATGGTAACGAGCCATGCAAGAGTAAAAAAAATTGAGTCTTATAGGTGATCAAATAGGATATCAAAGAAGTTGATACTGATATTTTTAAATATATTAAGTGATGAATATGCAAAATAATGGGAAATAATGCCTCAATTATTTGAAACTAATTTTGTTTTTAGTTTTGTAGGTATGAAGGATTTGGGAGAAGAATAGATAGAGTTCTATATAGTAGACTTCATTAAAGATGAAGAATAGAAGATTGAGATATTTGAGACCATATCTCATGAATAAAATAAAGTGAATAAAGAGAGAATAAGAATAAATCAATAAAATAAGAAATTAAGGGATTGGAAGAAGAGAAAAAGAAGATAGAAACACCTTTGAGCAGGAGCTCGAATATTTTCCCACCTCATGTAAATAAGTTCATTTATGTGTTTTAAGGATAATATATGGTATGTTGTAAATAATTATAATTTAAATGGTTCAAATATTTAAATATTTTGTTATTTGGAATTTTCCTCCAAAATTAGGAAGTTTGAATTTCAAATTAGCCTTCCCTCCAAAATGTATGTAAGGTCTATTTGAAAGACTATGCAAGGGAAGTAGTCATATGTAAAGGTTATGAAACTTTGAAGAAGGTAATAAAATATTTTTAATATTATTTGGATTAAATTTTAATTGATAAAAGACACCTCAAAAATTATACACAAGGATAAGCTACAGTGGAGAGTAAGACAAGGTAAACTTGACCAAGTATAAGTTGTTGAGATAAGTGTGGAGGTTGTTTCAACCTCTTACAAAACTTGGAAAAGATGATATATCATGATATGGTTATAAATAATTTAATAATGAGGATAAATAACTATAAAATGAGTCCTATGATAATCATTTAGATAATTTTTTAGCTTTGTGGATGATGAAAGATCAATAAAATAGAGGATTCTTGTGTAAATAAGCCTCTTTTAGGCTCTTTCTACATAATATGAATTTTAATTTTTATTTAGATAATTTTATTTTAGTAAAAAAATAATAATAAATTTAATTTTTGTGCATATTACTATTATATGTGTTTCTTATGGTATGTAATGGTTTTTTAATGCATGATTCTTGAGATAATTCTAAGTTCTTGAGCTAGAATAGCTTCATTTGATAACATAAATGATGTTTGTGAATAAATAAGGACTAAATATTGTTGGATTATTTATTTATATGTGTTAAATATATTAATCAAGTGTAAAATCGATTTTAAGACACAAAAAACTCAAAATAAGTAAATTTGGTTTCTTTAGGGCCTGAAATCAGTGTTTAGAGAATATGGTTTCTGAAAATCTTCTTTTATGAGAAAATATATACAATAACAATCATTTGAAATAAAATATAAAATTTATTAGACTTATAAACATAAATTTTACAAAATTAATGAGGTTATGGAAGTATTTACAACTAAATTTATGATTTTTTTTAATCTTGCTACCCTATGATTGGACAACCAAGGGTTTCAAGAGAAAAATTATATTTGTGAGAAATTCAACCATCAAAAAATTATATAAAATTTTATGAATGTTATAATAAGGGTCCTTGAACATATTAAAAAAATTTAATTATATTTTTATCAGTATGAAGTGATAAAAAACAAAAATACAGTTCTCAAACCCTATTTTCCCACAGTCTTGGAGCCTACAAAAGGCTAAATCTTGAATTGTGAGAAAATTATTGAGATTTGTCATAAGTTGTAAGATATAACATATTTTTAATTATTAAAATAATATATTATATTATATATAAACCTTTAAAATCCTTTCAAAGGTAATTTGGACTTGAATTCCACCTTCGGCAAGCCTAATTAGGCCTAAAGCAAATCTACAATTGTAGAAATTTAATAAAGAAAAGTTTTGAGTTAGAATTTTATGTTTAATTTTGTTTTGAAGGGATTAATTTGTATCCAAATAAGTAATTATTTTATCTATAAACAACACAATTAAAATTTATCCTTAATTTTGTGTTCAAATAAGGTTATAAGGCCTAAAGGTAGTTTTTACAATTTTGTTAGTTTTGATTTAAATATGAGTTTATAGATGAAGAGTTGGGTTTTTTATGAATTAATTAAGTTATTTAAATGTAATAAAGCATAAAGTAACCTTTTTAATTCTATAAATATAATATTTTATGTTTTGAACCTTTAAGGCATATTTTGCATTGTATCAAGGAAAGTCGTCAAATTAAACTTTGAGTTGATCTCTTGTTTTGGATTCATGATGGAATGATTTTACATTGAATTATTGTTTTAAAGGTGTTTATATGATACTTAGGTTATATTAATGATAATTTTTTTTTTTTTTTTTTTTTTTGTGTATAGTGAATTTAGACCTTCAAGAAGGCTTGTGCACAAAAGTTTTTGTGGGTAAATTGGATAAGGATTGGAAAGAATGGGAAACTTCTTCATGTGCATGAGATAGAACCTTATTGATTTATTATTACTATTGAACATGTTAATTTTTTTAAATTATCCTATAATTTTATATGAAGGCTTCTTTGAATACTTTACATGTTTCACTGATTAAGGTGAGTAAAGAGCTAATAATAATCCTAGGTTAAGGAGGTGTTGAAAAAATACACCTTACACCACATTAAAACTGACCTTGGGAAATTTTTAGGTAAACTAGGGGTAAAATTGGGTACTGGTTAGGAATAGATCAAACTAATAAATTGTTTATATGGTTAAAAAGTCATCGTAGATAAAGAATAGATTCAATGTAGTTGACTCAATTTGTAAGGTGGGAAGGAAATAGGGGGATGATTGCATAACAATGGGCCAACATATTATTCATGAAGGTGGTTGACTACATAGAATTAGGTTGACATGTTTATAATGGGAAGGTGACTGACATAGTACCCTCTGGTCAATGTAATTAGTAATATATGTTTAATTTAATTTGATAAATGGGGCTGACTATGCACCATAGGGGTGATGTAGTATGCTAAAGTTAGGAAAGGGCTGATTTATTATCAAATAGGCTGATATAGTCTAAAATAAAAAGGGTTGATTACATATTAGTGGGTTGATTTAGTATAAAATCATTGTAATAGGGTGAATTTAGTATCAAATGGGCTGATGGTATAGAAAAATAAAAAGATAAGAAAATAAATCAAACAAACTAATGAAGTAGTTAATTAGTAGAATTTTGAGAATGTATTTTAATTATTATGACATCAAGATCTAATAAATCCATTTTTTCTTGATATTTTATAGAGATGTTAAATAATTTTTCACCTTGAAGATGCATTGTGGATACTAGATCTATTAGACAGGTTAGTTGACGTGGATAGGTCTCAATTGGTCACCTTAGGGTTTGAAAACATTATCGAGATGAGATGGATCTCTCTAAGTATTGATCTCATAATCATATTCTTAGAAACATGGGAATAGTTGACTAGCACTTTATTATGGAGGTGGAGGGGGACACCATTGAGGTGGCTATTACTCTAGAGGACATACATGCATTGCTTGTAATTTTGATAGGTGGGACACTAATGATCACTAATACACTAGAGTCAAAGGATGAAAGATGAACTTTAGATTAGTGGGATATAGGGTCAGATAGGATCTACCCTAGATTAAGGGTTATCTTGATAAATGTTTATCTCAAGGCCATTCTAGACATTTAAAAGGCTATGATAGGACTTTTGATAACACAAGTAATATGTCATAAGCTGGGTAATAGGGTACCACTTTACATGATAGCCTTGTTCCAATTGATATTATACCATATATTGCTTTATGATTTTGGTTTTGTCATCTAGGTCAAACTCATGCATGATATGTATGGGTTATTTTATAAGGGGTAGAAGATGATGGTATTGGTTATATTATTAAGTGCATGGATATATGAGAGATTCCCTATGTATTAGCTAGTTAGGTTTCCCCATGTGGTTGATGATAGGTTGCCTTAGGTTATGTGATGGAGGTAGGACAATTTAGTGTAGCACATACCACATTTTTCATCATTATAGACTATCAAATGAGGTAAGATAGTGTGGAAGACCTTCACACACATAGCTAACACATGGCCAAGTTGGTCTACCATTTCTACAAGGTTGGAGAGAGTGAAAATCATGAGCCACTACACTTCATGGTTGGAGCCTCATCTAGTGGATCACATACATACACATATGGGACTTACCCATCTATAGGGTCTTCTATTAGTGCCTTCTTATAGGGCATGACATGTTTTAGAGATGATAGGAGATTTATGGAAATACTAGTGATCAGGCCTTAATGTGCTAGACCATGGGATGGTAGATAATTAAAACAAGAGGTAGATAGGCCAAGATGAGATGACATGAATTTGGATGTAAGAGACAAGAGGTAAAAACAATAACCATAACAAAGGTGATAATTACCATCATAATCCTATCATAAATAGAGGTACCATCAATACAAGGAGACATAGGTACTAGATATCATGTAGGGGATCTTACAATGGTTTCAAGACATAGGTGGTCCATAAAGAGGTCACTGAGGATAGGACCATGGCTAGCTTGGGTAGTGACCCCTATATTTATATTCGTATAAAGGTAGCTGATGAAGGAGGTGCTTGGTAGGTGAGTATATGGTGAGACTATGATTGATGACACTAGCTCTAGTGAGAAATGTTTTAAATTTAGTTTAAGTTTTAAATAAAGAACACTAGTTATATTTTGGATTATGATAGAATGATGATTTGAGATATATATACGATTTTATGCCTATCTAGTTTTTGGTTTTGCATATCCTATGATAGAGAAGGTCATATGAGTAACCCTTGTTATGGATACACATCATGACATTTTGGATGTGGTGTTGGCATTGAATGACCCTAACACATTAGATAAACCTATGGTTATATCTTTCCCAAATTAATTGTGATGGTTTAGACAAGTGGTAAAGGCTGTGATATAGCTACAAGAACATGGTGACAGGTTAAAACCATTAGCAAGGGTTAAAACTAGAGAGGAAAAAGCTTGGCAGGCCTTAGCATAAGAGTGAACTATGAACATAGAAACTACTATCTAGCTAATATAGGTGCAAGGTAAGGTGTCCAATATGTAGGTATAGGTTTCTCTATTGAGATCCTAGATTTCCTTTTTACAATGTAATATTTAAAGGGGTCAATCAAAGGTGTCCATGGGTAGCATGGATAGGCCATAGGACACAAAAGTTAGATCATAGTCATAGAACTATTATATATTATATTTTCTTACTTCATATTGTATAATACACATGATATATATATATATATATTGGTTTTGATATATATATTATAATATATCATGTGTATTATACAATATGAAATAAAAAAATATAATATATATATCAAAACCAATATATATATATATATATATATATATATATATATATATATATATATATTGATTTTGATATTTTTATTGATTTCATGATTTGTACTTAGATAGATTTCCTTTCTAGCACATGTATTTTGATTTTATTGTATATGTTATGGTAAATATATAATGTATGTTTTATTTTATAACATTATGTGATACACATGCATGGTTAAAAAGAAAAGGGAAAAATGACTCAAAAGTACAATTAATCAAAATAAATGTAATGCACACTATATCATGATGAGAAATGTGTAAGACCAAAAGATGAGTAAATATAATAAACCAAAGATGGTAAAAAAATAAAAAAATGTTTGTAAATCATGTAAATATTTGCATCAAATAAAAAAAAATGACACTATATCATGTTGTAAGAATGAAAATATTGTAAGAAAATGGAAGGTACATGAAAATTGAATGGTATAAAAATAAAAATAATTAAGTCAATCAATCATACTAAATCATGCTGGGAAGTATAAAAAGAAAGACAAAATGTAAAAGGAAATTAAATTAATCACACTAGTTCAAGATAGGAAGTATGAAAAAAATAATAATAGGGTTGTAAGCATACATGCAATTATAAAATAAGAAAATAAAATTGAGATACTTATGAAGTAATCATAAAACATACTAAATTAAGATGGGAATTATGTCAATGACATGTAACTCATAACCAAACACTACTTATCTCAAATTTGATGCATGTAATTTCATTATGACTTGGGTACTATAATATTTTGGGTATTGGAAAAATTTATGTTGAGATCATAGTCTATCCATGGTCTTACACTATAACTCACAAAGGGAACACAAATGAGGTGGAAATAACTATGGGAATGATTTTAAAAGATGTTTGTAATGTGGTAATTTATGAGGAGGTCCAGGTCCTATCCATTATCTTACACTGCAACTCACAAAGGGAACACCAATGAGGTGAATGGAAATAAGGAAATTTTTATTATGGTAATTTGTGAGGAGAGACTAGTCATATACATGGTCTTACACTACAACTCACAATGGAAAACCCTAGGGGGAATGATCAATTAAAAAAAAATTATCAAGGAGAAATATTAGGAATGTTGGAATAGAAAGAGGGAATGAAAAAATCATAGCATATGCATCTATGAGATAACCTTAGGAAACATGAGGAATAATAGGTACAAAGGAGAGACATTAAGAGTATAGTGACCATAAAAATACAAAGGATACCTACTCACAATAAGAAAAAAGTTATGTAGTCAAATATGTGATATACTCAGATCAACTCATGCTGGTTATATGAATAAGAAAAATAAAATGGGCCCACCTTCCCACAACACATTTCCCATTGTTTAAGAAATATTACAGAGCCATTGGTATACTACAAATATTGGGTACTTATGTGAGAAAGTAGGTATCACTAAAAGATATTTTTTTAATTCTATTTTCCCAATCTACTAGCCTATCACACCCCAATGGACCTTGACTCTATCATGAAGCCAAATATGCAGTTTTATCTTTGATTAAAAATTTGATATATGTTATGAATCATGTCTTTTAGTGTGATTTGACTTTTGAGTTTGTACATTTCCTTTTGTATCATTTTCTTTTGTTTAAATGATTTAGATTTTAACTTTCTATGGATTTTATGATTCCTCCTCCATATGGATTTAGAATAACCAATAAGAGTGATATAAGTGATGCAAACAAATGATATTTAGACATTGGTTAAATAAATCTAAGTATCTAAAGATATGACTGATCAAACACTTAGGATTACCTATGAACCAGTATGTAATCTCAATTTTCAACCCTATGTAGACTTAGTATGTGAAAGGAAATAAAGGAATAAAATGAGATCTAAAGTATATCAGTAAATAGGAATATAGTGAGATGCCTTGTTTTCTAACCAATCATTTGTTAAATAAATATTAATAAGGGGATCAATGTTGGTATAATCAAGTCACAATAATAATTATCTACGTTTTAATTGAGATAAGATAGAAACCAATCATTCAAAAAGGAACAGAATCCATAAAAGAAGTGAATTCATAAACATAAGTTTGTAATCATGTAAAGAATGATAAAAATCCATAATAAGAGATGAAATTAAATGAAACTATATTAAAAAAATAAAGCGTGATATAAATATCCATGTAAAATAGATAGGTGAAACTAGATTTAACACATAATCAAATGATATAAGATATATAAAAGTGGATCCAAATCCAATCCAAAATCATAATAAGGAATAATGTGAAATAACACCATCTTATTTTCAAAAATACTAAAGTTTTTTCCCATAAATGTTATCCATGACATTTTAAACATCTTTACGAAGATGGATCCTAATTATAGTCAAAGTTGCATCAATCCTCATGGAAAGTTGTGCAAAGACTTATCTCTAAATATACTCAACAACAAATTTAGGTGTATCTAAAGTATCATGCTCATGATGGATCTCATGTGTAGTATACTTAAGGATATGAATATGTGCCTAAATATTAATGGTATATATGGGATGAGAAGGAGGTAGCATCGATGGAAAAGAAGGAGCGACAGGTGGAGGAGGTACCATCCACAAAGATGGAGGAGCCTTCTTATGTGGGATACGTATGGAAAGAGTAATAATTGGTGAAATTATCCACTAAAGGTGATCAAAAAGGTGATGATGAAGAATATGATAATTATTGGTATGATGGGTACTACACTAGTGCCAAAGATAATATACCTCCCTATATTTAGTAATATACATAGGTAATAACTTAGGAGGCAATATTGCCTTGTCTTTGGACTAAGTAATAATGGGTTGAAATGTGTAAATATACTACCAAGGATTTTCTAAATAAGTGGAAGAATGATTATCTATCCCATGGAATCAATAGATATGATTGTTAGTAGAATTTGTGGGTCTACTAATGGAAAAGGTTGAAGGAAAAAGTGGTAGTCTCTAGTCCAATGACAACCAACTTTTTGGATATAAAAATAAGGTTGATTATCCCATTGGGATGGCATGATATCAAGCTCTAGGAGAGGAAGAAGTCCATTTCCTAGGGAAGGGAGGGTTGAAGTAGAAACTAGACTAGGCTCATCTAAAGGTAAAGAAGGATAAAAAAACAAGATAAGGATCATTTGAAGGTAAACCAAGGTAAAAAAATAAGATGAGGGTTAGATTAAAGTGAGGTCGGTCATGTGGAAGGATTAATATTAGTAGCTAGCATCTATCGGGGAATTAAACTATAAGGATCTTGGTATCTAAAGAAATGGTAAGGACTAATCATGACATGATCCATGAGCATACTTATAAGAGGCAATAATAAAACTATAGGTGTAACATGGAATCACTCCATCTCTACCATACAAAAAAGGAATAAGATGATATTTAAGTACCATGAAGGCAGGAATGATATAAGATGAATGAAAAGATGGAATTAAATAGGTATGATATCAAAGAATCTCAATATTTCTATCCTAGATAACTCCACTAAAAAATGGGTCATATAAATCATAACCATCATCATAGTTAGGTGTATATAGGTGAATAGTACATATATGTATGACCTCATTATTAAAAATTACATGATTAATATAATGTCAAGTCTTGGTTAAAACCATACGTATATCATCAATAAGATGCTGATAGGATTGAGGTTTCAAAAAGGGAGGAAGTTGGGTGATGATATGAAGGGATATATCAAATGTTTTGATAATGAGTCAAATCTCATCCAACTCATCATCATTATAATCTAGGAGTTTAGGTGGCATGTTCCCAATAGGTTGAAGGTGACAATTATAATCTCGAGTAGAATTGATAGGATAATTAAAGAGTTGATATTCGATAAATGGGATACTAGAAAAAGGTTCAAGGGTATGAATTTTAAAGATACCACATTCTTATAATTATTCAAAATTATAAGGGGTTGTCTCCTTTAATCTTATAAATAACACCATTATGTGGCAATTTAATGCATTAGCATGTGGATGAGGTGACAACCCTCATACAATGAGTCCAAGGTCTACCAAGTAATATTTTATAAGATAGGAAAAAGTTAAAGATCATAAATTTCATGCAAATGAGGATAGGGGGGACATTAATGAGAAGAAACATGAAACATAAAGGAGTAATTTGACTTATATTATAGCCTTGACAATTAATATGAGTGGACTTGAGATTCCATTCATAATATCTAATATTTTTAATGAAATAAAGAGAGGAAACATAAGTACCTAAACCCTTGTCAATTAAGGTGCAATTAACTTGGATATCACCATTTTGGATGATAATTAATAGAGGAGGATCATCCACATGAATAAAAATATCATTGAGAATCATATAAGTAATAGGAAACTTAAGGGAAAGAGAATTTACCACTATTTCATCAACATGTATGCACATCTATTCACATTATTGAAGGATTCTATCTTTAGATCAAGGCAAGGTAGCTCTACATCCTACTAGAGGAGGACAAGGGATGTTCATTACAAAAAAAAATTACATTAGATGGCTTTGATGATGGGAGGAAGTTCACATTAACTTAAGGAAAGGTATTTGAGATGGGATATGAGATAGTTCCACAATGGGATCCCATTCATCATAACCCATGAGGGATTGCTAGATAGAGGTGCATAATGTTGCAATATCTCCTATGAAGAAGGGTTGAAAGTGTAATTAGACTTGTATTGATAATATGTAGCTAGTTTAGGTGGAGGAAAAATAGGTTGATTGAATTTAGGTGGTGGAATGGTTGATTGAGGTATTTCTTGTGATTGGGTTGAAGAAATACTATTGGAAGGTTGGGAAACATTATCTTCATGTCTAGATGTTGGGTGAAGATTAGAGATATTTTGAAAGGTATGATCAAGTTGAGTTTTTTATGGTGGTTCTTGGAAGGTTTTAAGGTCCTCTTTCCCCAAATCTATTAGATGATATTGGGAAGTGTCTTGAATGATGTAGAATGTTTGAGAGGTTTGGTACATGGGTGTGAGATTGGAATTGATAAAATCAACTACTCTTCACATGTTATTCAAATTTACCACATTTTATTTATTAGTAGGGAGGTCTATAAGACTTTAAACATTATATGTAGAAGGATTAGTCTTATATTTTTTATATTGATGGTTGGGAAGAGGATATTTGTATATAATAAGATAAGAATTATCTTGATTTAAAAATTTATTTTTATTTTTTCTTTGATGGGATTTAAAAAATTTCATATGCTTGTTGACACTTACAAAGGAGTTATTCATGCTAAATTTTGGGCCAAGAAGAAAATCCAAAGCTGAATTATGCAATTGTCTACAAGTTTCATGAGAGTGTCCCTAACTTTCATGAAACCAATAAAACTTGTTTAGATCATACCATGATTTCATTAGATGAGTGGGGCCAAGATCTCATGGCAGAGGCCTTGGAAGACACTTTTTAAACTAGGCTAAGTATTAATGATTTGTGTACATTAATGTTGTTTATTTGAGAATATGTAGGATTAGGAGTGTTGTTTAGATGGCGAGTATGCTCCATAGTGTTGTTTGGAGTGATTTCTTGAATTTTGAGAATAATATCATAAGTATCAGTAATGCCATCATTTGTTGCATGATGTTTTTTTAATTTTTAATGAGCATAAGAGTGCCCATGGTAGGCTGAGATGGTTCAAATTGGTGCATGATAAAGTATTATCATTTATCTTGGTCAAGGTCTTCTTCTAAAGTTCTTGGAGAGAGAGTCCTAACCTGATATTGTAAATTGGGGAAAAGAGTATTAATGAATAAGTGAAAAAGGTTATCATCCACCATATTATAGTCACATTTATTAGACAATTTATTCCATCATTTGATGAAATATTGTGTTGTTTTAGTTTCAATTTGTTTACAATTTTTGAACTGAGCTAAGTTATTCTCATGGAGATCAGTAGTTTTAAATTCTTGTACTAGTGAGTTAATCAAATCTTCAAGGCTAGTGATAAAATGTGTTTTTAGTTTATTATACCAATTAAAATCATATATTGAGAGTGTTTTATCTAATAAATTGGTAGTATAAAATGTATTAAGTTTGACCCAATATTTATAAAGGTTTCCAAATGTCTTTAAGTGTAATATGGTATCGATAGACCCATTATAGGTGATGGCAGCTGCGGTACTTCCTATGTCAATATTCAAAATTTTAGGTAAAAGAGGTTTGTTTTTAATATGTTTAATCATGTTATTAATGAGGGGTGGTTGAGGAATAAGGTTAATATGAGAATCCCTAAGGGAGGTGGGGGTAGTCATATTTTGTGCTCCCCATGAAACACATTGGGGTTAATTTTGAAGGTCAATGAGATGGTTTTGCATTGGCATCATTTGATTTACATTACTAGTTTGAAAAGTATGCATTTGATTTAGTGTTTTTAATAAATTTTGGTGAGCTTTGGTAGTATTTTAACTAGTATGAACAACATGTGATGCATTGGTATTGGTATTACTAGCTTGAGTTGCACTATTATTATTAGCATGGAGGTTAAACCTACCAGGTTAGTGGAGAAACATGGTGTGGAGGTTGAAGATTTCATATAATAAGATGTCATGGTCTGTAAAGGAGACAAAATAGAAGGAAAAGGCTTAGAAACAAAGAAAGTGTCTCCCCCAAATATGTGAGAGAAGGTAGGGAAGGGTGAAAGAGGATCCTTTACTTGATGACCTATCATAATATTATAAATCATTGAAGGATCATTTCCTCTATATTTAGTAAATTTGTTAATAAATAAGATAATTTTAGGTGTGTACTCTAATTCATGCTCATATTATAATGATAAAAAAAGATTACAAATTGTGGATGAATGAAGAGGAGTCCCATAATTGGTCGTGTGAGTGGAAATGTAAAATCGTTTGCATCAAAAATGGGAGCCATAAGCTATGTCTTGGGAAACCTATTAGAATTGGTAAGAATCATCATTTTTTTAAGATTTATTTTTTTATTATCATCAAACAAAAAAATCATAATGAGTAAAAAAGGCTAAAAGGTTGATGGAAAGAAGAATCAATTGATAGGATACAAAATTGATCATGTTGAAAATGTTGTGCTAAGTACAAAATAAAACATAGAATAAGAGGACACAATCGTATAGGTATACTATGTATTTTTGGATAAGAAATAGAACATCATACAAGAAGACATAATTTTATAGGTCAACTATGTAATACTAGATAGGAAATAGAAATAGATGATAAGATACACAGTCAAATAGGGTGACTATGAACTAAAGGCAAACAAGATGAATAGTTTTTAAGAGACCATGTCAACAAGGATGACAATGTTATAAAAATAGATTATTTTTTTCAAAATAATATCTAATAAAATGAAATGAATAACATAATTAATTGGATCAATGTGATTGATCCAACTGGAACATGCAATACAAACCTTGCGCTAATGTTGGATAATGCAAGTTTTGTAATACAAAATACAATGATCAAAGAGAAAGAAAAAAAATTGAAAGTAAATGATAACTAATTGGTCATCCCTAAGTGTTGTTAAGTTGTAATAAAATTTTAAATTAAATGTGATGTGGAGTTGGCTTTAAGAAGGAACTAGAAATTAATTTATGGATAGTTTCAAGAAGTTTTATATGAAAAAGATCTATATTCTCTATGGTACTAGCTTGTTATTTGGGCATACCCCTCACTTCATAATCCCATAATGATAAGGGTGTCATGTGATTTTCCAATATATACCATCAACCACATGTTTATACTTAGATAGAGAACCAAGTTGGTTTCCCCTTTGGTGATTAAATCCAAGTAGGTAGACTTTTGAAAGATTAATATTTAGTGATGTTTAATATAAAGTGATTTGGAAGTGTGAATAAATAGGTAAATTAAAAAAACACATAATTAATCTATGCTTGTTAATCTAAGCATGCAAGAAACTAAATTGAAAGTGACCTAATTACCAGAAAAAATAGGTTAATTCTATTTACTATGAATATTATAAAGTCAGTTTAGGAAACACTATATGCCAATAATGTAGAACATAGTCAATAGGGTCACTACTATTCTATGGAATAAATATCCAAAAGAACATAGTTGAATAGGTCAACTATGCCTTCTAGATAGAAGATAGGCTATAGAACTGTGTCGAGCTAGTTGACCTAGTTTGTTATAGAGTTGCAATTTTATAGATTGTAAACTTGTAAAAAATAATACCAAAAATGAAAAATTTAAGTGATAAATAAGGTAATAATGAACCTGGTGGTTTTGAAGATGCTTATTTTGAATTTTTTTTGTGGTGCTCAAGTGTTAATTTAAATATTATTTGAATAAATTTAACTTGGATCAACTATGTATGCAATCCTATAAGTTAAAAGTAATAACCAGGAACAAATTTCATTGGTCTAAATTTGTAATAAATCTAGTAACTAAATAAGAAGATTATGTTGAGATGATATATCTAGTCACATGTATTTGGAGAAGACATGCACAAACATAATAGAGTCATTTTGGGGTGAGTGTGTGTTAAACTTATACCCAAACAATTATAAATATACCGATGGGTTTGATACATTACTATAAAAATAAAAAATATATAATATGATGATAAAATGAATGCATGAAATAAAAATTACAAGGGTTTGGTTCACATTGGGCTCAACAAAATGTATATAAATTAAAATTTGGCTAAGCTATTAATCAATCATATCTTAGAGAAGATAAATCCTACTTACACTTTTGATTATTGATACATTAGATATTTAGGATCATGACCAAGATGGATATGATAGACCTAACCAAGGGATATCTTACCACAATAACATCACTAGATAGGGTTCCAAATCATGTAGTCAAGAAACACCATATGATAACCCTATCTAGTTCCTATGTTTTCATATTCACTAAGTATATGAAAATTAAAGTAAAATATAATATAGTTATCACCAGAGCTTGTGGCACAAAGTGAGGGTAATAAACATAAAGGTAAACATGCATAGAATATCTATAATCAAGTCAATGTATAAGAAATCCTAATACATATGAGATAAAAAAAATTTAAATCTATGTAATTTAACAAAGAAGGATCAAAGTTATGAATATTTATATTTTAAGAACCTATGGAGCCTTAATCTCTCCCTTGGCAAAGGTGCTTTAAAAGAATTTGTTATGGTATGTAAGGATAATAAAGATAAGTCAGATATAGGATAAAAAAATTATATACACATCCAAAATATTTCTCCACAAGAGAAGATTCATATCTCCAAAGAATGTAATGAAACCCTAAGAAATGTTCCTCAATTATAATGGTTGATAATCCAAATAAAAATATAATATTCTTTTTCTTCCCTTCTCTCTAAGTGATGGAAATAGATATGTATATATATTTGAATCTAACTATAAACCTTTCCAAAAGTTTAGCTAATAGATTCAGCCCAATTTGACTCTATTTTATTTTTTGATCAAAACAAGTTAGGTCCCAATCTAGGTCAGCCAAGGTAGACCTAGACCTATAATGTGTTTTTAATAAATTAAATACAGGGTTGGCCTAGGTTTATGGTGTAGTGCAAACCATAAAAAGGGATTTAGGATTATGAAGGGGATAATAAAGGTGGTGAATTTATTGGAAGAGTGTGTAAGAGAGGAGGAAAAACATAGATAAGTAAATATCAGATGGTTGTGTAGATAGCAAGTGGTGGTATAGGGAAAACAATCCTATAAAGCACAAATGGTCTACCCACCCATTTCCCAGTACACCCTTTAAGGCATGCACTTAGAGATATTAAGACTCAATGTATTATTACAAGAGATAAAGCATCATTAATTGATAAAGTTTGAAAATATTATGTGTATACAGAACCAACCGTGGATTCTAAATTCTACCATTTAATGTTTGGAGTGATTGCCTTCACTTCATCCCTGTCAAGCTTCTTCTTTTCTTTATTTTTCTCCTTATTCCATGGTCTATATTTCCCCATCTTATCCTTATTATTATTCTCTTCACCTCATCCATGCATTATCTACATGACTTACATAAACCATTGCTATTTCACCTATTAAACATCATGAAACATCCCCTTTTTATAGCACCACTCCATCACTCATGTTAAATTTGTAGTTCAAATTCCATTACTAGACATGGCAAATGAATAATATCTTTTTTTACATCATTACAAGTTCAACCCTTGAAATGATGATGATAACTAATATAAAAATAAAAACCCTAATTTCATTCTTATTTACTTTTACCATAATTTAATTAGAACATCATCATGAAAGTATCATGAAACTTCCATGTAAAAGTCTAAGGTAAATCGATTTACATAAGTATTCCAAGAGAACACCTAATGTATTAATATTTGAAGCTATGTGAAATTAACTTTGTTTTAAATAGGGTCATATTTATTTATTTTACTTGTTCCTTGTCATTAGTATGGTAATGCCATCTATAACCCATGAAATCAAGTAATAAGATGTAATCATTTAACCCACATGTAGTCTTAAATTTAGACACACACACACACACACACACATGTATATATATATATATATATATA
>JARHVA010006101.1:722500-940000 GCA_037957365.1 Torreya grandis
GTGTAATGAAAGTTTCATCTTATGAAATAATAGGTTTACAAAACATTTTGATATGTTTTAAGAACACTTCAATGGTTTTGTTATTAGTGGTTTTCTAGGCTTTCATTGACCATTTCTAATATTTTATTTGATTCTTATGAATTTATTTCCCTATTGACATCTTTTATCCATAACTTTTATGTTTTTATGTTATTTTGTGTCTATTTTTTAAGTTTTATTTAGTGGTAGTTTCATAGAATTTGTCAACAATTTCATATTGAAAAATAATAGGTTTAGAGAACATTTCAATGGTTTTAGTGGAAATCATAGTAGATTCATTAAACTATTTATCAGTTTTGAAAACTTAAAAAATGGTTTCATGTTATATATTTTATGCTTATAGTTTTCTAACATTTCTATGATGTTTCTAGTTTTTCAGCCTTCTAAAATTTGTCTTTTCTTGTTTTCTCTATTTTTGGACTATTTTTTCTCTATTTTTCCCATGTCTACAGAACATCCATTTTTTTTCTTAAAATAATAATTTTGTGAAATGTTTTGACGAATTCATTGGTTAGACTAATTGGTTTTAAATAAATTGAAATGGTTTTTTTAACATTTCTATGGTTTTTTTATTTTTTCTTTTTCTTTGTTTTCTATGTTTTTTTAAAACTTTCCTTACCTTTTCATCATTTTTTGTTTTCTACATAACAATTGTTTTATTCTAAAAAGTTAGTCTTTTTTATTTTTATTTATTTATTTAATAATATTGGATAATTTTATGGTTCTTTGAGTTGTATACATATCCAAAAATAAACTAATAATAATTTTTATGTAGGGATGGTTGTCAAAGAACACAAAGTAAAACAAAAAATTAAGCATTTATTTATTTACTTGTTTATTTGCCAAGATTTTTATTATTTAAATGTTTTCTATTATAAGTTGTAATTAAATAACATTTAATTTTATTTTAAGGCATTTCTTTTTGTGTCACAAAAGTTTGTGTATGCTCTTTCCTTAGCATCACATTGGTGATGATACTTAGAAATCAAAATTAACTTTTATGATTTTGTGTTTCCTAAATTTCACTTGTGTGGGATCTTTCCTTGGTGTCACATTAGTGATGATATCTATAAATTATAAACAAGTGTTAATCTCTTTATTTTAATTTTTTTATGGGATCTATCGACCATGGATTTTACCACCACATTGTAGGCCAAAATTCGTATACTAGCAGGGTATTGAAATTAATGATATTTTTTTCAATTACATAAGTGGTTGTGTGTTTTAAACAAACTATTATGTGAGGGGGTTTCATCCTCAAATAATTAAGGTTTAACCAATCACCTTGAAGTTTAATTTTTTCTTATGTCAACCTACTTAAATATTATGCCTAGGTAGGGCACATAAGGACTAAACCCTCTTATGTGTGTCTATAAAATAAATTTATTCCATGGTATTTAGCTTCAATATACCAAAATATATATATATATTAATCCCATTTATAAAATATTATATAAAACCTTAATCCTTAGGATAGTTATTCAGTTATTTGAATTGTAGTGCACTGACAAGAAGTTAGCTCTAGGAAGTTACTCTCAAATTATCTTTAAAATGAGTTAAGTGGGATATGGGTATGGTTTTACCTCTATATTTAGTGCTTTAGAACATTAGGCCAAAACTTTCCAATAAACAATCTAGTACATATGAGATTCTATAAGTCATTGAAGTCCCTTTCCCTATATTTTATCATTTTATGTGACTTGCATGTTTCATTTGGTTAAAGAAGAGATTTATATTTTTTTTTACCTAATTTTGAATAACACATAATTTAATTTTTTTTTTTTAAAACCAATTTTAAATATTTAAATCCAAAATAAAAATAAAGTCTAAAATAAAAGAAACTTAAAAATTATTGTCAAGAAATTATACTATCAAGTTTTTTTTATGTTTTATACTTTCTATTTTTTATTCAACCCTTCAAATTGATGTCTCCAATTAGAACAAAAGTTAACTTGTTTAATAATCCTTAATTTAGAGAAAATATTTTGGAAATAACCCCTTCTAATTTGGGAATGAAGAGCATTATATCAATATCAATGACAATGTTGATAACGAGGGACCCTATCAAGATGAACATATCCATGAAGCCACGTTGATTAAAAACCCACCTTCAAAAGTTTTATAATAACCAATAATAATAATAATAAGGTATTTTTGTAACTTTTGGGTTTAGGATCCAAATTTTCACCTAATTTTGAATCCAAAGACTCACATCATTTTTTAAATAATAAATAAGTCACATCTTCCATCGAAGAGAATGAAACATCTAGTGATTCCATAGGGAATTAAAAATCCATTATAGGTCCCACTAACACTAATAAAAATGTCTCCTAAACTTACATGGATAAAGGTCTAGTGGTTATAGATGAAACATTTGAACAAAGCCATGCCTTTTCTATTAAAGACCATGTAAAACATTTAGAAAATGAAATATATAAAATTAAAGACAACATGTCAAGTAATAATCTAATAAATCAATCAACTGATATATATATCCAAATTCAAATACATATAGGATTCTAAAACAATCAACCAATCCAAACCCTAATTGTAATAAACATTTGAATATAAATCAATCAACCAATCAAAAATAAAAACAAAATTTGAATGTGTATTTTAATTCCATCAACAAACCAAATCAAAATAAAAATACAAATTCCCATTCAATTTCAAACATCAACAATCCAAATCCAAATTAGAGTAGTAATGTCCATTATAATTCAAACATTAACAATCCAAATCAAAATAATAATGTTAATGTCCATTCAAACTCAAATATTAACAATCTTCATGAAAATTATAAATTTGAATTCAAACATAAAAAATTCAAATTAAAATCATAATTTAAATTCTAATTCTAAACCAAGAAAACAAAATTACAATCAACATTCAAATTTCACTTTGAATACCAACCCCTATCCATTTTATAATCCAAATCAATTTACAAGTCAATGTTCCAATCCACTTTCAAATCCAAATCTGAACCAATTATCTCCATTCAAGGATATGACATTTATCCAATAATGGAAAATCATCAAAGATAAGGTCGAAGGATTAAAATATGGTAGATATTCCAAAATTAAACATTTTAAGTTTGAAGAAAATTTTCCATGCCCTTTTGACATTACTATGGTGATGTTACCCTTTCCTTCACATTTTGAATTCCCAAATTTTGATTAGTATAAAGTAAAATTAGATCCTATAAAACATCTTAAATAGTTTTATATGACATGTTATGATGCTTATTATAGAAACAATTATCTATTAAGACTATTTTCATGTAGTCTAGTAGATCAAGCCATAGAGTGGTTTTTACACTTACCCAAAGGACCAACCAAAACATTTGAGGACCATTCCAAAAAAAATATGTGACACTTTTTATATAATTTTGAATGTGAATTAACCATGCTAGATATATCAAACACTAAAAAAAATAATGGGGAGACTTTTTCCTCCTTCATTCAAATATGTCATGCATTATTAATATGCTTCCTATGGTCACCTCCCAAAAAAAAACTATAACTATCTTTAATAATAATATTAATTCAAAATTAGCCTATAAAATATAACACAACTCCATTATGCACATTATTTTTATTAAATCATATAAAAAATAATTCAAATTAAAATAAGCTTAGCTTCTAAGGGTGCCATCAAAATATTCAAAAAAGACAATTTTTATTCAAACCAAAATTAAAAACCTAAGTTATATGCAAAGAATAAAAACATGGTAGGAGATGGGGTAATTGATTTAAAACATATCCAAAACACCCAACCTATCAACAACATCTCCATACCGAGTATTAAACCTCAAAAATATAATTAAAAATGAAAATGAACTTCTTTGTGAGAACCATAAGATGTATTATTTCAAAATTTGGTGGCTACAAACATGAATAAATTCCCCCAGAGTAAACCTTTTAATAATAATGTTCCAAAAATTTAATGATATAAAGATAATGAATATTGTGACCACCACAAAACCAAAGGTCATTAAACAAACCATTATATGAGAAAAAACTATAAATAGTATCTTTTTGATAATGGTGACATAGAATTATAGGTTGATGCATCAACTTCCAATAATAAAAAAATATGGATATATTAATATCCCCTAAAAAATAAGGAGTAATGGAATACGAATAAAATCAAATTCAAATAAAATGTCTATCAAATCAATCACCCCTTTTATTCTATTATGAATCACATTGATTATATGAACAATCATGTTTTTGTTATTACAATTAAGTCCTAGGAATGTGTCATCACCATGAGGCTTCAAATATTATAATTCTAAGTGTCCCTTTACATACACTTGAAGGAAAATATAACATCATAGAGAAACTTGAGAAAACTCCTACCCAAATTTCCATTTTGGACCTTCTTGATATGTCTCCCACTTATAAGGACTTCTTTTATAAGACCTAAAAAGAATCTAAAGTTCTAGAAAAAATCAATACATCCAAATTCCAAGAACTTTTTGGACACTTTTGATCTAACATTTACAAGTGGTTTTTTATCATTTAGAAATTTCACCTATGGGTTTGTCTCATAATTTTCCATTATACATACAAGTCTTAATTTCCAATCATAAATTAAAAAAGGGTATTTATATACAATATCCAAGTTTAAATCTATGCACATTAAGTTTGATAAATAATTTGGGACATTATATAGTAGCACTAGAGTCTAATACTACTACTATAAAGGCATATGATAATAATGAACACTAGTCAATGGTAAATATCTATATTTCACTCATGATGGGGATTGTCATTCAAAAAACCCTCATTCACATTATTTATCTATATATCCCATACAACCTACTCCTTGTCTATCCATGGATCCATGCCATGAACACCATTCCATTCATCCTCCATCAATGTTTAAAGTTTTAAAATGATAGTATGGAAGATACTTATGAACCTACTAAGGATTTGCTAAAAATTTCTAATTAAATCCATCCTGATGAGTTACTCTCTACATCCACCAATAAACTATCTAATTCTATAATTACACCATCCACATCCAAGTCCACATGTCCATCATCTATATTTTCCATTGTGGATGTAGGTATGGTAGAATATTAAATCCATGATTTTCAATATTTAGGAAAAGTTTATATGTCTCTTAACAATACTAATAAGCCCAATAACAGAAAATAAACACAAGTGGTTTATAATATTGTAAAAACTTATTTCGTGGAAGTGGATTCCTTTATAAATAAAAAAATGAAGATTTAAACTCCTCTTGGCTCTATTTTGATGAATTATCTACATGTTTCCAAAGAAAACAATATCTTATACATAAATCCATTATGTGTAATATGATGAACTATAAAGGAAAAGGTCTTGGTCTTCATGAACAAGGTCTCATCAAACCTTTAATGTCCACACCACATGAAGCCTTTTGAGGTATTGGATTTAAACCATCTAGTGTGACCATATGAAATAATGATAATGACTCTTCAACCACATCTAAGGAAGCATCTTTATACAATGACACAAGTTCCATTTATATCTATTTTGAAGACTTAGCCATCACCAACCTATTTCATGAAAATTCCATTTTAACCTTCAAACTAATCCTTTCATATTTTATCCTATGGGACCCATAAAAACCACCTTCACATGATAATTTTTATAACTATGAGGCCATATCTAAGACTTTGAGAATTATAGACCATATTCTTGTAGGAGATCACAAGAAGGGTTTTTCAATTCAATTAGAAAATTCTACATAATTTTAGGAACTTACAACTTCTACTTATACAAAACATAATAAAAATGGTATAATTAAATTGAAAAAAATATTAGATGAAGACATTATAAATCACCATCACCTTGAGGATGAACTTAATCTTACTCTAGTTCTAACAAAGTTGTAAGAATAATCCACTTTATTAATTGAAAATACCATTGACATAAATATTAGAATATAAGAAAATACAAATATTATGAAACATGTTGCTTCACTCGATCCATAAGAATAAACCAATTTGACTCTACTCCTCAAAGGAATTTCTATATGTGTTTACATGATCATATAAAAACATGCTAGGATTGAATCATTCATTTTTTATTCATCACCTTGTTCTACATAATGGTGGAAAACCAGTTAAATAGAAACTCATAAAAGTGCATCCTAAAGTATATCTACTCATGAAATAATAATTTAAAAAATAGTTACAATTTGGTTTTATAAGATAAAAAGACTACTTATATTTTATATCTATTGTTTCTAGCACAACATTCCCTAATTCTTTCACAAATCAGTAAACCTCATTTTTTCCCTTTTTCTTTGTTCTTTCTTGTGATCATGACTCATTGGTCTCAAAATTATTAAATTACTTGGGTGATATATATTGGTTTACATCCTAAACCAAATATTATAACCATCACCACTAGAAATGCCATGTTTGTGTGATAAAATTTCATATATAACACTTAATGTGAAATCAAAGTTTTGGCCTCGCAATTTGCATTTGAAGCTTGAATATCTTCATTTATTAGATATATAATATTTATCTAAGGGTTTATATACATTTATATATGATTTTATCTCATATAACCTATCCCATTGTGATGACCAAGTTTTAATGATAAATTTTTGTATACAATACTTGGTTCAAAGTTTAGTCCTGTTTCACTTATGCTTGCTTAGAAATCTTGCCTCCTTGATCTATTAACTCCCTAAAAATTATTTATATGGTAAATTTTATTTTCATTCCTATTCAAGTCCTGAAACCCATTCCATTAAGATGACCAAGATCATGTGATTCATTTTATAGTTTTCACTTGGTCTCAAGATGAGGTTTTGAGGCACTTTGGCTTTGTTGAAATTCTTGTCAAAAACCCTAATTATGTCATGTTGTAGTGATTATTTTATCTCTAATTCCCAAGACCTAATCACCCCCTCAAACCATAGGTTTTTTTTTCATGTTATATTTATAATTTGAGATTTTATTTCAGATTAGTTTAAGGGTCTCAAGCTAATCATTTTTCTTTGTTATTTAGGCTTCATATCCTGATTAGCTAGTATTGCATGTGGTTAGCAATACATAGACATAATTAGGGAAATTTAATCAACTAGGTAGAGGCATTCCCATGTCATTCCTTTATAATGTAAGTTGGGCCCTAAACCTTAACTAGGTCATTGGGAGTCTTGATCCCCCTTTCTTTATTAGTCAGGGTATCTTACATAGGTATAATTGAGCTCATAGTGGGGGAGGGGAGTCTTAATGTTTTTCAATAGAATTATCTTGATTCAGTTAGGAGGGGATGTAAGATAAATTTTATTTTTAGTCAATTTTTTATCCTTGACTAGGTCTATATTAGTAGGTCATAGGGAGTTTTAGTTCTAGTTGGAGATTTTTACCTAACGAGGTCTATGTAGTGTATATCACTTATGCTTCATCATTAATTAGGGATGGATCCTTTATTAGGTTAATTACCATCCCTCATACATCATAATTTATTTATTAGGGGTTTTTTCCTAGATATAATAATGGTAGTAAATCCAAAGGCCTGGCAGAGTTAATCAAGGGTCCAAGACCCAATTAGGTCTTAGGCCTCTTTCCTTTTAACTCTTGGTTTCCTCCCAAACCAAACACCTACTATAAATTAGGGTAAAATACTTGATTGGGTTTATAAACATGGTTAATTTTCCTATAGTGCTATTCAAGCTTCTAAATCCTTATTAACACTATGAATTTTATTTTTTTGTCAAAAAACTAAAATGACTTACCCTTGACTCCCAAAAATCCTAATTAGGTCTATTAAGAAATTTATTGAACCATGTTTCATTTTTTTAATGATAAACTCTCAATTAGGTGTATAAATTAGAAATCATTCACATTTATGGAAAGCTTACTCCATCTCAAATACAATGGTATCCTCAATTTTGGTTGGTTGTGCCTAGTTAATACATGTTCATATTTTAGTGTGATTTTTACTATTAATTTATTTTAAGTTCTTATTTTAACTTGTTTTCTGGTCTCTTCTCAATAAATAAATAGTGAAAGTGGAAAAAAGGGAGGGATAAGAATGAAATGAAGGTGTTTAGGCAAATCAATGGTTGTTGGTGATCATTTCAAAGGGAAAATTCTCCTTATGGAAGAACTATTAGCTATATATTACTTCATTTTTACTCTCAAAGGGTTGGATTTTCTTATTCCACAAGAGATTTAGAGGCAACCCCTTTCATTTTTCATGAAATTTGATGTTTTCATAGTGTAATATCTGTCCATAGCTTTTTATCTTACTTTTATGGTAGAAAATTTTAGATGTGATGAATTGTAATCAACTCAAACATTGCTATTAACATGGAAATATTAATTTTATAGAAGATTATGGATGTTTATTAGTGATCTATGCATGTTAATGGTGTCCATTTTCTTCCTCTTATTCTCTTATTCTCCTTATATTCTCACCTAATTCCCATGGTTATTGTGGATCATCTAGTTACACGAGGGATTGATTTATAGATGTTGTGTTTAATCAGTGACTTCAAATGCATTTGACATAGCACAATATTTTATTTTCTTTCTCGTTCCCTTATATTTTGTTATTTTTAATCATGTTTTTAGTCTAGTGTTTGAATGAAATAATTTTTTTTGATTATTTATCTTGATTTTTATATTGCATCCATTGAATATTATTGCATTTTTAAGTTAAAAATTGATGGAATGAACTCAAAAAATAAGTTATAAACTCAAATTAAAAAAACCGACACACATTGATTTATAAATAGGGTAAAACTAAGAATTAATGCTTTATTATCTCTTTTTATAACCTATATGAAACCTAATAAAAAAAATTAAAATCACATTACCTTTTACATTGTTCAAGTACCTAAAACCCATTAAAATCACATTGAATGTGTACATTAGCATACTCATTAAAATGGAATGGTCATAATGAACCACTAAGTGAAGATAAATTCACCAAGACTAGGTAGATATCAATTTTGGGGAGATTCCCAAGAATATCCTTTTAAGAGAATCAAATCGAGATATGCTTCTCAAACTTTTGATGGATGCCAAAATGAACATCAATGGGAATTGGTGCTAGGAGGGTTCCCACCTATCCATAAACATAAAAATTAAATTATAATTGAAAATATTAAACTTGAACACTTAGGAGCATTTACCATACTTTGGAAATCTAAAAGATAGATTGAAAATCATATGGATACCCATGAGATCAAAGTCTATAGGGAGTGATTTTGAGTTATTAGAACTAACTAAGCACAAAATTACAAGAGAAAACAAATGGAAACTCATAACTCAACAAATTCACTCAATTAGTAGCTCACCTAAAGATGCATTTTCATTTATTAACCCATTTTATTCTCCTCAAAACCCATCAATGGTGGATAATCCTACTTGTCTTGGTGGATTTGGATGCCATGTGAATGTTTTAGGTCTTGCCCATGACTTTCCAAAGAATATCAATAAATTCTATCCAAATTATATACCAAATGGGATTGAAATAGCTAAGGAACATATTTAAGCATTTAAATATGCCATGATTTGAACATAAATTCCACATGAGTATGTGGATTTCCACCTATTCCCTTAATCCTTCAGAGAATTTCCCTATGCCTTGTATCTTAGGTTTATAAATGGGTCTATCACTTCTTAGAATGATTTAGAAACCATGTTCATTAATTTCTTTAGATTTCCATTTGATCCATATTTCATATACCATCAATTTGTTTATGCCTATAAGGATCCAAATGAACATATGAGTGTCTTTAATGAATGACTCCAAAATCCTTATCAAATGTTAAAATACCCATACACTCAAATAGAAGTGGTTGTCATACAAACATACCTAAAGGCTTTGGAGTCAATGACTTCCATGTTCTTTAAAAAAACCATGGTAGCCCTCTTATATTTACATTTAGATTATAATTAATCTATTAACATTGAGATATATATGGTAAATCTAGGATATGGAGTTGTTACCTTACCTTCATTGGGTAAACTAAGTCCTTAAAATAAAATTTTGATAATCAACCATATTATTCATCATAACACTCAATTAATGAATCTGATCATAGGAGCCATGTGCTCAAGTCCAAATCCACTCTATGACACAATACCTATGAATTATATACTAGTACATTGGCCTCATATTCCTCCCACTCATGTTATTACATAGGCAAAAAATCAACAACTTGTTCCCATTACATATAACAACACCACTTCCATGTTAACACTAGTGGTTATGTTGCCTCTACTAAAAACTAATAGGGAGTATCATCGTTACTAAATAAATAGATGCCTAGAAAAAATGATCATAACCATTCACATTCTACTACCCCAACTAATCTAAACTTTGTTACATTTATGGCTAACACCTTACCACAAACAAGAAATCAACATAATGTTAGTGTGAACCTAAAAGTAACCAACTTACAACAAATGGTTTAATTGTTGATAAATGATACAGTTAATATGCATAGAAATGTGCCTAACCAAACCAGATAAAAATGAAAATAACCCACCAACCAATATAAATTTCAACTTCCAGAGAACCAATAGGCAATAGAACATAAAGATAAATAATGGAGGTGTGCATAACCCACTTAACAATGCAAATCTAAGCAATAACAATAATGCCTCAAATGTAATAAACTTGGATAATTTGGAATTACCAACTAATTTAGGTTGAAAAACGTGGTTGATCATGTTGAGATTGATTTTTCCTACTTGACCTAGCCTCAAACATTTATTAAAAGGATATGGATAACCTATAAATTAGTTCTTACACCTGCTAATAGCAACTCAAATCAAGGTGAATGAATCTCTGGTATATATCTAGTCTTGGAAATATACACATTTATTTTTTATAGTGAGATTGAACATGAGGACAACTTAGATGAGGTCCATGTATTCAAATAATTCCAAAGGGGAAATAAATACCTATTGAGGAGTAAGTTCCAAAATCCATTAACTATGTATACTCCTCTAAATATTACTCAATTTTTACTTGAAAAGAACTTGAACAACAACCCATTTTCACTTATAGGACCTACCATGACCTATCAATCCATGAGCAAATCTACACCCGTATAAAATGACAAACTAGTGGAACAAAGAAAACATGGATATATCATTGTAGATGACCTAAAATGATCTAAGGCCAATATAATGATGTTTGAATTCCTCTAGATTTCTAACCAGAAAGACTTGTTGATAAAAGTATTATCCAATCCTAAATGGAAATAATATATTAGGAAAATTGATGCTCACATTTTAATTTACAAATACAAGACTAAAATTCCACTTTTCCTCCTAAAAATCTAGAACTTTTGGTAAATATTTTCAAAAATGTTTGGTGGATTTAGGTGCTTCTGGTAATGTGATGCCTTTGTGTAATTTTTTAGTAATTAGATTTGGAAATTTTAAAGTCAAATAGGAAATTTTTTCAATTGAATAAATTAGACGTTAAGGTTATTGGTGAGTTGAACCATATCCATATGCAACTAGCCTATGATCCTAGGGTATACCAATTTGTTGACATTTAGGTAGTGGATATACCCAATGCCTATGATATGATTCTAAGAAATTATTGGTATATAACACTAGATAGTTACATGGTAACTAACTTCTCTCACATGTGGCTCCCATGGCATGGCATACCCAATCAGATTAGAATTGAACATGAGCTGAATATGACTCACATGATCACAAAATATAACTAAATTAAATAAATATTGTATGAATTATATGAGCTTCAAGTATATGCACTTGAAAAAGAGGTGGTGACTTATAAGAGGTTATCCATTAACATGTTTTACATGTAAGAGAAATCAAAATAGATCAGCTATATAAGGATTAATTTATTTGTTATCCTAAATAAATTCATTCCCTAATGTTTCCATATTATATGAGGATATGAAACTAGTTGATCCAAGTGCATAACAAGGTTTTCAACCATTATTTTTAGCAATTGGTATGGTTGAGTCATAAATCAACAAGCTAAAAGAGAGTTGTATACATGAAAATAAATATCTTTTAAACCCTAGTAATGGGAATATCACCATTCTAAATAGATTTATTCCTACTTATTCCATTTAGGACCTAACAAAAAGTACATTATTAGATGATAAAAAAGATGTATACCTAGTTTTCATTGAGAAAATTAATGAAGAAATCAATGTTGTAGAAACACCTACTCACCAAAATCCTATACATATAACTAAAAATCATTTATGGATATTGGAATTTGATGGCTCTAATTCCAAGAGTGGGTTTTATTTCAATGTATAACTCATCAACCCATGGGTAAATATCTACATTTCATCTACAATTTGCTTACATGAATAATGTAGCTAAATATGAGGCACCAGTTCATGGTCTCCTATTTGCACTAAGAAAGAAAGTCAAGAATCTCAAGGTACTTGGTGACTTAGAAATGGTGGTTAAACAAACAAGAATCTAGTATGATTGTAATGACAAGATTTTATATAGATTCCATAGATGGGTATGGAGCTTAATATAATATTTTGATGCATTTGATGTTAAAAAATTTACTCATAGAAAAACTATAAGATGAATACATTGACAACATAAATTATTACTCACTGGCCTATAATTAAATCCAAGATAATAATGTTTCCCATGGAGTTAGTTTCTACTCCTTCCATTCACTAAAACATCATGAAATTCCAATTATTTAATTATTATCAACATATATTTGACTTCATCAGAAACACAAATGTATTTAAATCATAGATTATAGATGAGGATGACAAATAAGAGTTTAAATTAGATGAGTAAGGGGCATTCAATTTGAAAAAAAATAATATACCCAAGGGCATGGTCTCACTAGAACGGTTATTTGACATGGATTATAGAGGTAAAATCGATAATTTTTCCCCCACCAAAGGTATTCTTCACTAACATTATAATCTAGGCAATTCTAATGAATCAAAGAATGTGCTTCTAGGTACAATGTGTATGGAAACAGATTTTTATTTCAAACCTTAAAATAATCCAAATATGTTATAACATGGACCTTTGAGGACATAAAATTTTTCAACAATTCTATTCTCACACAAACCATCCCTCTCAATCTGGGAGTCAAAACATCCTATTAGAGGCAAATAGTGGTCAATCCATTGCTAGAACCACTAATATTCAAGGAAGTGTAAAAATTAATCCAATAAAGGATAATCTTCCCTACTATGCTCTCCCCATGGGTAGATAACTTAGTAATAGATAGAAATAAATATTAAGATATAAGGATTTACATGGTGTTGAGGTCAACATACCCCCATTCTTGAAAAATGGGGACCCTTGTGTTAAAATATGTAAATTTATACTTTAAAATTGAAAATTCACTTGACCAATATACCACTAGCATGTTTTCACATTATTCATGACTCTCATTTAGAGTAATGAAAATGCTTTCAAATGATCATGGTTTTACCCCTTCCAATGTTGTTAAAAATTGTGGTTTGTGTCTTTTAGGTTCAATATAATCTCATTTGGGAATAAATATTTAATAGATTTTTTACTTTAATGTTAAATTGATCTTTTAATAGCCTCTAATCTATCAAAGATTAATTGGATATATTTTAAGTCAATTTAAAACCTTAGTCTAATGTTTAAACCTAGGTCCCATTTGAATAAAATTTAAATTTGGTAGGAACAATTCATGTGGGAATGATTTATTATGCCGTGGACTTAGTTCTATTTTTATCCTAATGTTTAGTCATATTTTTCAACATGGCCAAACATTAGTCTAAAAATGTTATACTTGGTCCCTTTTATGTCAGATAAACCCTTGGTCAATTTTATCATTAACATGGTTTAACTAAAAAAATGGTCCCCTTTTACTATAGTATTGTCCTTAGACTTTAGGACATGTCTTTTTATTATATGTGGGTCCCTTTTATTATGGTTATAACTTAGCTTAATATTGTAGCCTAAATTTTTATTCATATTTATGAATATGAATAAAAACATTAGTCTAAGACTTTAGCTTAAGTATTATATTCCTAGAGATCTGACTTAAATTTCATTTTCATTTGTAAGATCAATAGTCTACATTCACTTAGATGATCTAGATCCAATGATGCATGATCATAGTTGAAAAGTCAAGTTGTGCCTCCAAAATTCAATGTTTGAGAATATCCCCAAGATTGATAGTACATAGTTAAGTGTACATATTATGATCAATAGTGTTTAATAAGTTAAAGCTTCAATGAATCCCTAGGATAAGTGAGAGGGTTAAAATTATCACACTCATATCCAAATAACATTCAACAACCAATGGTGTTGAACCTCGTAGATCAAGATCCAATGGTGAAAATGTACTTGGGAGAAGATGATAAAATGGTGCACAATAAAGATTGAAAATTCAAAGACAAATGTGAAGAATACACATGGCATATCCATGAGCCATTAAATTAAAGCTCAAACATCTTTTAAATATCGATGGTACATGAATGAGCTTACACATTCTGATCAATGGTCTATAGAGCAAAGGATACAACTAAGTATATTAATATCAATGGAGCATGATTGATACATGCAATCGAGATTAATGATGCGAGATCAACACTGACATTTTAAAAAATATTAGGATCAATGGTGTTCAACCTTATGGATCAATATCAATGAACCACATTAATCTGTGTAAATAAATCCAATTGTGCAAGATCAAGGTAGAATTTTTAAAGGACAATGGTTGCTTTTTAAATATTAATGAGAAAAGTGCCATAAAAATTACCACATTAATACCACATTAGAGCCACATAATCTTAATATGTTATATTAAAGGTCTTGTAGACCTGATAATGCAAATGCATAAATACAAAGATCTAAGCGAAATCTAAGTCATGAAGATCACATAAGTTCAAATAGATGCCACCATTAAAACACTATAAAGCCCTTTAGATAAACCCTAGTTAAACCCTATGATTATTATAATCAAACTAAGAAGGATTGGATTATTTTTTATGCAAGGATAATTTGATCCTAAGTTGAACTACAGACCATTAGCAACTAATTTAGAGAATATATAACCATAAAAAACATAGAAAATTGTCTCCAGAGAAGATGTTAAACTCTATTTGACCTCAAATGAAAAAGGAATTGTCTTAAATGACACCCAATTTAATGCCACAACTTTAAATACAAAGGACAAAAATTGGTCCAGTCTATTTTGGATTATTGAGAACTAGCAACGCATCACAAGAGAAGAGGAGAAGAATGTGTCAACAAGAAGGCTATATTATGACATAGTTTCCATTCAAATGATGGGTCTCCATTATAATTTAGCCAAACCTAAGGTACTTTATTGTATATACCTTTTATCTCCTATTTTTAAATATGAAAAAGTAGATAAAGGCATCATTATTAATGAGGGTAGTTTTAGGAAGATTACTTATATCTATCATATAACATTTGAAAACTATTACGAGATACCTAAGCCCTAAGTAGAATAGACCATTATCAATGATTGGGCCAATAATAATGATTTGAATAACATCCTTTCCCTATGGTTGTATTATGTAAATTAGGTATTTTTAGACTTCAATGGCAACATGCCCATTGGTTAATTCAAACTTGGGATAAGAATGATTATGATTATGATGAATAGTATATGCAAAAATTCAACCACCATCTATGTGGACAAAATTTAGGTGACCTTAGTCTAATTTATGATTGAGAAACAATTCACCCCTCCCCTTGGTGAAGTGGTCAACACTTATTTAAGTAGATAGTTTTTTGTAGTCAAGTTGAATACTAGGAACAAATTCTTCATAATGCCTTACTTGTCACAACAAAGATCCCTAACCTTAGAGAATGTTCATCTAATGGGACATAAATAGTTTCCCAATACTATTCAAAATGATAGATATTCAAATATAGAAACCACATCCAATTCATATGTGACTATTTCCATCCAACCCTAGCTGAGGCCATAACTAGGAATCCAATGTACAAAGTGAACTCATTGATCAAAAAGTTAATTAAGGCCATGGGGAACATATAGTTATACCATAATTTCATAATCATCAAATTTGAAGGAACATAATTCACACCTCACATATTACTATTCCATTTTCTAGTCAAGTTAGTCGAGTAAGAGGTAGATTACCAACTATGCAATGGGATAGATGGTCTTTTCAAGACCAAGAGGAAGGATTGCTTCATAGCTTCCCTATAACCATTTGTAGGACTATTTTTTTCATAATGGGATAATATTGAAGTTATTTCCAAACATAGGACCTCCTTCAATCTCCAAATTTATGAACTAAGGTAGTGGGATATGTATAATAGAGTCAAAGAACACTTGAAATCCAAGGGAATAAATATACCTTATGATGATTAATCAGGTCCTTTCAACCCTATATATTTAAAGGCCATTTCATTCTCTCAAGTCACCTTTAGATTAAAGAAGCATAACATCAAGCTAGAGTCTAGAATGTAAAAGGAGAAAAAGGGGAATGATGAAATATGGAAATTGGGGCCAAGGTTGTACCATTTACTAAGTGGTAGACCCTCTATACCTTCACCAGCCTAGCTATAGATAGAGTCTAGAGCTGAGGTGTGGATTGAGCAAAGGCTAGAGGATAAAAATCTTAATTAAATAGCATCATCTTCAACCCAAGAAGAAGAGCAAGGATCACGAGTTGAAAAGGTTCATGTGGTAGTATTAGACCTAGATGAGACCATTATAGATGCCTTCAAAATTTTATCATTATCCTATGAGTCTGAGGATGAATAAATGGAATAAATAAAGGAATAGAAGGGGAATTAAGTGTTATACCTAGTTCATATAGATACCCCCAAAAGAAAAGGTAAATTACCCATCATTTTAGTTAAAATCAAGAAGCCCAAGGTGACCTTCACTCATAATTTGAGTGAGGTTAATCTCTTCAGTGAGGAAAAATTGATTAAGGGTTCAACCATTCTTGAATGGTTTATTTATGGAAATTTTTTAAAAATACCAAGGGCACATCATCCTTCATCAATGGTAAAAGTAATTGATATTCCTATGTATGAGGAAGTCAAGCTATGGATAGTTGTATTGCATAAGGAAGAAGAGAAAAGAGTGGTTGCTTAAGGAGAATCAATTGGAGCAAAGATGGAGATCCAAACTCCCAAGGTAGTAAAATATTCACTCCACATAAAATTTGACCTAACCACTACTAGTTTGTAGAGAGTAATTGAGAAGAAGGCCATGGTTGGTGGAGAGGACTTCACTTTTCAAAAAGTGGAACCTTTTGTTAGATTAACTCCAACTAGGGGGAAAATCCTATCAAAGACCCAATATCTAAAGAAAATACTCTTCAAATAGTTTAGGCTTAGATAGATCAGTTGAAAATAATGATCAATGGAATCTTTTAGTAGAACATGAATTTGAAAGAACAAGCCATCTTGTCAATCCAAGAAGATAGATTTAGGCAGTTTGAAGAAACCATGGTTTATTTGCTCAAATCTTTAAAATCATTCAAGTGTTTAACTAAATTATGAATCTATTTGATGTTTAAGGAGAATTAGAGATGAAGGTTAGTGATTAGAGATTAGAGAGAACCTAGATTGGTTACATGTTGTATCCAGACAATGTTAAGCACTCCTCTTTGGCTAGGGAGGACTACCTATGACTAAGAAAGCACTACCATGAAAAATATTTTTTAGTAGATATATGAGTGGATTACTAAGCTATACACTTATTCCTAGAAGTGTCAAAATTTCTTAGGGATGACAGTCCACTTTTTGAAACAAAATGGTAATGAATAACAAAATGAAAGAGAGAGAAAGGGAGAGATATTTGTACCATTCTTACAGTCTGAGTGTAGTAGAGAGTGACACAATGATATTAATGTGAGTTATTGGTATTTTTAAAGGTTTTTTAGGTAGGCTTAGAGAATTTGGTGGAAATACATAGTCATTGATGTCAATTAAGGCTACTAATGGTGGTAAGGAGATATGACTGATGTCAGTTATGTGACCAATGTTGATAGGGGTAGTAGGTTCTCAAGAGGTTGTAGGAGACTTTTATAAGCTCAAAGATAGATGTTGGTTAGGTTTGTGAGGTTGAGAAGATTCATAAGGGAGTGGATAAAACTGAGGTTGGTCTAGATAGAGGGTTGGTATGTTTTAAGTAGAGGGAAAGAGTCAAAATATTTTTACAACTCCTTCACAGGGAGAGTCAAAACATTCATAAAAAGATAAATAATATAACATAAAGTAATTGTAAAATGATTGTTTAAAGGAATTACAAAACACAAAGATATACTTAGCTGGTGAAATGGATGAATTGTGAGTGCTAGGTAAATGGATCTGATGGGGCATGTTGAAGAAATACATGAATATAAAATACAATCATGTGCTACAAATTTAGAAGAATCCAAGCTCTATGTAGTATATCAATAATTAATGTAGACTAATCTGTGTAGAGTAATGGTAAGCCTAGATGTAGAAAGTTGAATGCTAAAGCTTGTATGTAAATGATTGATTTTTTTATTTTTGTTGACATCAATATTAGTTTAGAATTTGGCTTAAGTAATTGATGTTCATGATCTTACCAACATAAACCAAGGGTTAACCAACATCAGTGGCATGAGAATAGGAAAAAGGGATATTTTTAGCTTATTTTCTATTCCTTCTCTTGCCAAGTGTGGTATGCATTAGAAAAAGGTAGAAATGTGAGATTAAGAAGAATATAGTTAGTTAGGAATTTATGTTAGGGGTGATAACAAGTCATGGTTAGTTAGGACTAGGGGACTAAGTCTTGAGGTGACTCAGAGGGTAAGAATTAGTCTTACGATGAGGTGTCTAGGTAAGGTGGCATAAGTAGTTTTTAATTAACTTAATTAAATATTTTTAAATTAATTAAATGTGTGAGGGGTGAAAACATGGGTTAGGAAGGTTAATTATTAAAAGGGGATCGAGGGTGTTTAGACATAGGGAGTTACACATGTGTGTGACATAATTTTTGTGTGAATATGTTCCCTTTCTTATCTTTTAATTTGTACTGACAAGTTATAAGAAAAAAATAAGAGTTGGATACTCCAAGTATGGGATGAGGTATCCCCCCTCAAAATAATAATTTATTAAGGAAAATCTAGAATCAGGTACTAGTTTGATAAGGAGTTAACTAGGTAGGTGGATGTTGAGTGAGAGCATGGTAACATCACTACTTGTACATATACTAATATGAGTTATAGTCAACATAATCAATAATAGGTAAAGGTGAGGAGGAATCAGATAGAAATAGCCAAATCATAGCTTGTAAGTGATAGTTGATAAGGTTAAAATGATCAAAGTTGTAACTCTAATGGTCCATGTGTTCCAAGTATCCAAGGTAGGAAGTGTTCCTCATAAACACAAAAGGTTACAAGTGATAGGATTGGCTTGGTCATGATCCAAAACACCTAATAAACATGTGTGTGTATTATATCCAACTATAACAAGGTAGCATAAGTGGTCAAGACAAGTAATACAAGGTTGGTTTAAAAAGGGTCAATGGTCAAGGAGATATTCATGATCTCTAGTCAAAGTCATTGTGGGTGGAGATTTAAGTTATCTCCAAGGTTGGTTTTCATGGTTGGGGAGATATATGTGATATCCAAGGTGCCTCAGACATAGGGTGTAGTCTAAAGGGTAGTGGTTGGGGTGGAAAACTCTAATTTTAAGGTTGTTGACATCATTGATGTCACTGATGTTGATAGTAAGTATTACTGACATTAGTGTCTTAGGTCAAGATTATTGACATCAGTGGGTAACTAGATGTAACAAAAAAGGGGTTTATCAACCCACCAAAACTCATTTATGATAGTTGACTGGAGAAAAAGAGTTTTGAGTGTTGCGGGGAATAGGATAGCTCTAGTCTATCTATTTGTGGTGAGTTGGTGAGAGATAAGTGGTTGAGAAGAGTGTGTGATTGAGGGTGTGATTGAGTGCTTGGTGGGCCATGGTGTGACTAAGAGAGTGTTGGTGTGGGTAGAGATGGAAAAGGTAGGAAAGGACCCAATTAGAGGTACACCACCACAAGTGCTAGCCATTCTAGCCTGGAGGAGATAGAGAGATGAGGTACGATGCTCTTTGAGTTGAATTTGAATTTAACGTAGTTAATTTTTTATTTGGGATAAATTTGAATGTTTGAGGGAAAATAGTGTAATTAAAGGGGTAGTAAATGGTGTGAGAGTAGGTTTAGGTGAATTTGGGAGGGGTTGGGGGTAGTTTTGAGGAAGAGAGATAAATTTTGGAGGTGGTCTATTTGGCCCTAGGGTTGAACTAGTCACTGATGTTAGTAGGGCTCATCAACATCAGCTGACAACCATCACCAATGTTAATTGACACCTAGTGCTTATGTAGGTAGCCTTAAATAATGTTGATCACAAGAAAAACCTAGAATAGGAAGAATAGACCAATTTTGGATCCCCAACTAAGTTAGTCGATGAGCCTAATGGCTGAGCTAGCCTTAAAAGACCTTGTGTCGACTGAGTGCTACCTACATAACCTTGGTGAGGGCCTTAGGCCATTTTAGTTCTCCTAATGTGTAGGGAAATAGGGTGAGGCATGGTTACAAATTTGTTAAGGGAAGTGGTTAGGAAAAGGTAGGTTGAAATAAGTTATGGGACCTACGGCTTAAAAGATAGGTCATGGGGTTAAAGGTGTGAAATATAGGCCATGGGGCCTAGGGTTTAAGATATAGGCTATGGGGCCTAGAGTTAAAAGAGAGGTAGTTGGGCCTAGGGTTTAGAGATAGGTAGTTAGACCTAGGGTTTAGAGATAGGAAGTTGGGCCTAGGGTTTTAGGTGGGTTAATAGGTTAGACAGTTAGGTGGGTATAGAGCTGAGTTAACCTTAGAAGACTCCATTTTGATTGAATGCTACCTACATATCCTATATGAGGGCCTCAATCCAATGTAGTTATCCCAAAGAGAAGGGAAAAAATGGTGGAGGCTTATATTGGAAAGTGACTTAAGGTTTGTGTGTGTGGATTTAGGCTAGGTAAGAGTTGACATTATGAGATTGACTACCAACACTACTGATGAGGATGAGGAGGGATGTCACCATGGATGAGTGGGAACACATAGTATTGGTAGGGTTAGGAGGAGTGTGACAATATTTTCAGGATGCGCATGCTGTTACCTTGATGATAGCCTTGATAGAGAGGTGGGATCACACCACCAACACTTTCCATTTTCTTACTAAAGAGTTGATAGTGACATAAGAGGACGTATATAAGATTTTACAATTGCTAGTCTAGGGTGAGGTTCTCTTCTCTTATTTAAGAGAGAAGCATGATATTCATATGGTAACATTATTTGGGTACCATGTTAGCAAGGTGACCTATCATTTGATGAGCTTTGTAAATTAGCTATTATACACTACCGATGAGGAGTAGCATCACTTGATCATCTTAATGATGATAGGCATTAAAATATATTCACTACTAGATGTAGATGGGGGGAGATTTCCTATCACAATGACAAGTGTGTTGGCATAGCTGGTTAAGTAGTGGATAGTGTATGCATGGGGACCATATTTTCAAGCATAGTTATATAAAGTGTTATGAGGTTTGAGGCTATGATGATAGTATAGTTTGTGTGTAAAGCATTTACTCCATTATTGGGCATATGAGCACATCATGGTGACATAGCCATTGGGGCTACCCACCATAATTGAAGTTAGTTTAAGGGTTGGGTTTAGATGATGGAGAGAGGGTATGGCTTAGACACAAGTAGAAAACATCGTGATAGACATTGATTATTATAGGCATATGATAGATGGATTGATTCCTATAGATATTGTTTGGAGTCCCTAATTGACATATCTTATATTTAGAGGATAGGCAGAGTATCTTGTCAATTTATAGAGCACATTATGGGTCAGAGGGAGATGAGCTAGAGAGTTAGAGATGCTACCTATGGCATGGGTCAAGAGATAGTTTGGCCTATTACAAGATGTGCCTCCTAGCTTTCCTCTATATAAGAGGGATGATATAGAGGCACCCCTACCTTTACCCTAGGAGACAAATGGGCCAAATTTTAAGGAGCTACTAGTAGGCCTAGGTGTAGTAGATATTGGATACATAAAAACTTATCTTGCATGGTGGATAGGTCTATATCTTATAGTTCAAGTCAAGAGGCCATTCTTAGATTTATAGGGAGTGATTTGAGAGATACAACCATACAAGCCTGAGATGGATTTGTATAGGCTCAAGATACAAAACATGCATAGGTTTTGGTCTTACATGGGTAGGTTATGACATTCTAGGGATAGATAAATGCATTACAGGGCTAGGTTACTGCACTAACAATAGAGAAAGATAGTTTGAGAACAACATGATAGGCTACTCTTCCTCCTCCACCATAAGGACCAGTATAGGGTCCTATAGTAGGTTTGATGGGTCTACCATAGACTATATCTTTAGTGAGATACAACACTACTTTAGATGAGATTTTATAGTATGAGAGATTCATTATGTATTTCCTATAGATTTAGAGGTATTTTAAGGCTAGAGAGTAGGAGAGATCAGTGACACGTGCCATGACTTATAGGTCACATAGACATAGATAAGTAGATAGTGGTGATGATAATGCTACTTCACAACCATGACTATAGAATTGAGTATTTTGAGGGATAGATGATATTTTTGATGTTGTTATATATGTTGTATACACACTGACCTACAAGTCAAAGATGAGAGATTTTTTTTGAGAGAGAGATGATACCTGATATGATTCATGGATGTATATTCATATTCAACATATATATATATGAGTGAGAGAGTTTATTATTTTGAGATATGTTTATGTGATGGTGATGATGTTGAAGTTATTATAATGATGTGGATGTTTATTTTATGTTAATTTTGAGCATGTTAATTGAGTTAGACTAGCATTTCCCATATGTGTGATAGTATATGCATTGTTGATTGGTTAGCGTCATCTTATCATTTTTCCATAATTGTGATGGTGTATGTTTCAAATGAATGGGTTGGATTTTTTTTTCTAATTATTTTTCATATTGGTGATGGTGTATGCTTAAAATAAATGGTGTAGGCTTGTTAGTTTTCCTATTTATTGATGTTTAGAGAAACTATGGTTGCATGTTTGGTGTAATTCACATGGGATTATATGAAATCGATTAATGGGAAATGGTTTGTTATTTTTAATATGGTTTTGGGTAGTTATTTGAGTATCTTTTCTTGAGATGGATATGTGGGTGATAATATTTGTTAAACAAATAACTCTAAGAATCAAGAGATACTGGTAAAATTTTGAGAAGGTGATTGAATCTTGTTATGAGATATGATCTCATAAGAGAAATAGACATGTGATTGGGATGGGAAAGAAAGAGGCATGATGCTCACATATTTTCAAAGACCATAATCAAAACATAAATAGGCTCATGAGTATGAGCCTCTTTCATGTTTTATATCATTTGATGTTTTGTTTATTAGAAAAGCATCATACTCACCTTGTGTCAAGTGAGTTTAAAGTCCCTTGAAAGAGTATGAGGGGGAAAAGGTAAAAGTAATGAGAGTGTTTGGGTAGAAAAAACTTCTTAGTGGGGATGGTATGCCCCTTTTTGGGGTGACCTAAGAGCTACTATGGGAAAGCCCATGACTTAAAGTTTTTTTTTTTTTTTTAAATCTAAGTTGATCAATGTGGGAAGCCTATAATGGGATTTTATTAGTGTTGAGGTCATATGAATTTGATCAATACAAGAAGCTTCTAAGTTATTATTTCCCTTGATAACAAAGCTTAGCTTAGCCATCCTTCAAGGGAGTGGTCTAAGATTTTATTTTTGATTTTTAATAGTTGTCCTTCAAGGGAGTAGTCTATTTATAACATCAAGGAGAAGTTACATAGCCATCCTTCAAGGGAGCAGTCTACATTGAAAATCATGACCTAAGAGATTATAACTTGTGTATGTATCCCATTCTTTTTTTTAATTCTAGTCATGGATAGGACTATAGAGGCTTAGAGGTTTTCAACTTTGAGGGAAAAACCATAGCACTTCATAAGTTAACTAAGTGTGTAAGAATAAGGGTTAACAAGAAGGGAGATGAATGTAATAGGGTTGCTCAAGGGATGAGCTCAAGTTAAACATGAGGTGAATTTTCACTTGATTAACAAAATAATGGTCATAGGTGAAAATCATTTAAAGGCTCAAGTTCTAGCCTTCCTTTGTGAGAAGACAAGTGATAATTTCTTGAGCCATACTTGTAAGTTATGATTTAGGGTCCAAGCCAATTAGGAGAAAACTTAACCCATTTTATTTTCTCCATGTTCATCACACGTTGATTTTCCTTTAATATGAAATCTCCAATATTGAAATCTCATTCCTTAATCTTTTTATTGTTAGCTATTTTGATACACTCTTAATAGATTTAGAGGTGGTTGAGTGTTATGAGATGACATTCATCAAGAAACTCAAGTTGAGCCAAACGGTTTTGGTGAAAGTCATTGTAAGTAAGTATGTATTATAAAAAGATGTGAAGAGAAGGAATCTGGACCTCAAGAGGCAAAATAGATTATATCCCATAGACCAAGGAAAAAGGCATGGCACCTATAGGGGTTTGAATGTTAGTGTGGTAAGCCCATAAAGCAAAGAGAATGTGCATGTGCCAATCCTTGCTAGTATCATTGACTACCTTCTGAGGATTTTGGTTAAATTTTTATTAGAAGCTCCTACCTATCCATTTACATATAGATAGTATGATGATCAAAAGCTTAATTTGATTCCAAAAGCATCACAATGCTTTTAGATAGTCTTATTTTTGAAATATTTTCCATTATCTATTATAATTTTATAGGGGATACCAAAATGACAGATGATGTGATGGTTGATAAAGTCAACAATTTTATCAGCCTTAATAGAGATGAAAGGAATGGCCTCAACCAACTTGGTGAAGTATTCAGTAGTAGTAATGATGGAACAGTGACAGAGAGATGAATGAGGGTTAATCTCACTGATTAGATCCAAACCCAATTGGGATAAGGGCTACAAGTCTTTGTAAAATTATAAGGCATGTCTTAAGACATGAATGAGGTTAGCATGTTGTTGACATTTGATACAATGCCAAATGTAATCACTATAGTCTTGATGGAGTGTTGGCCAATAATAGCCTAGTCGAAGGATACATTTGGAAACTATGTCACCATTGAAATGTCCACCACAAATCCTATCATGGACTTACTTAATGGTGAAGGGGATCTTAGTACTAGTAAGGCATGTAAGGAAGAGACCATCAAAACCTCAATTGTAGAAAAGTCACCCTAGCATAGTGTAAAGAGCATCACATTTCATGAAGGCACATCTCCCATTATTAGAGAGGTCAGAAGGGGTAATAGAAAAAGAGAGGTAATCTATGAGTTACTAGTACCATAAGTCATGTGGGTTATGTGTTACATTGCCTATAAAAAGGATGTCAGTTGATACATAGGAGGGAAATGTTAAGCAATGTACAGTGACATAGATTTTTGAGGAAGAGGGTGAAGAGGGTATGTGTGAAGCAAAATAAGCCATTGTGTCAACAAACTTGTTTATAGATCAAGGAATAGTTTTTAAGAGGTAGGAGTCGAATGATTTTAATAGTGTATCTACACAATGTTTATATCATTTTAGAATTTCATTTTTTCATAATTAGGAACCATTAACCTAATTAACCATTAGCTAGGAGTCACTAAAAATGGTTATTAATTTGACACCCAAGAAAATAGTTGTTTGAAGACCTAATATCAAAGCTTCATATTCAGCCATATTGTTAGTACATTCAAAATCTAGTTTAAATGACAAAGGCATAGGCTCACCATCAAGAGGGATGAGGATGAATCCCATACCCCCACTGTGTTGACATTTAATCCCACCAAATAACATCATCATTTGATAAGAGATGTCATTAGTGGAGATCATTATGATAGATTCATCAGGGAATTTGAGGTTTGAAGTACATGTATTTGAGGGGATTAGTAAGGGTGATGATGTAGGATTTTTTATTTAAGAGGTAATGACAGATCTTGGAAGCTACAAAGACCAATGTGAGATATTTTTTTTAGTATGGGTGTATCAAATTTCATAATCAATAAGTGTGTGGATTATGTAGTAAACCACTTGATCTTAATGGTCATCATCCTAATGTGTAATCATAACACCTAGAGAATGGTCTATTATAGAGATGTAAAGGTATAAAGGTTGGTTTTCCTTGGGTGGAATAATAATTGGTGGGGAAAGGAGATATTGTTTGAGTGCATCAAAGGCTTCTTGGCAATCTATATTCTAACAGAAGGAGACATATTTTTTGAGGAGATGGTGAAAGGGTTGGAAATGATCTGACAACTGGGAGATCAAGCAAAAAAATGACTGAATCCTGCCTTATAGGATACAGAGTTGTTTGATATTAGTAGGTGGAGGCATGTCTAGTATTTCTCAAACCTTAGCAGGGTCAACTTCAATACCATAGAGAGAAAAGATAAAGTCTAAGAGCTTATCAAAAAGGACACCAAAGATGTATTTTTTTGGGTTTAGTTAAACATTATATTGGAGGAGACAAGTGAATATGATTTTGAGAATCATCAAGTGATCTTGGTGAAGTTTAGACTTTCTAAGTAAGTCATCCACGTAGTCTTCTATAATTTTGTGTAGGAGATCATGGAAGATGTAAGTCATGGCACATTGGTAGGTGGTACCAGTGTTCTTCAAACCAAAGGGCATGACCTAATAACAAAAATCCCCCTATGGGGTAAATAAAGTTCTCGTGTGTTAATCCTCAAGAGCAACCAAGATTTGATTGTAGCTTGAGAACCTATCCATAAGTGATAGCATCTCATGGCTAGTTGTTAGATCAATAATTTGGTTGATACTTGGCAAAGGGAAGTCATCCTTTAGATAAGTGAGGTTTAGTTCATGATAGTCAGTGTAGATGTAGATTCCCCCTAATGCTTTTGTGATAGGAACAATATTGGAAACCCATTTTAGGTAGTTGATGGGTTAAATAAAGTAAATGGAAAGGAGGTGTTGTAGCTCTTCTTTTCCAAGGAGAGAAATATGAGGATACATTTTGTGAAGCTTCTAATTAATAGGTTTAGCATCTTAGTTGGTGATAATATTGTGGGTGATGATAGAATGGTTAATACCAGGCATGTCACTATAAGACAAAGTGAAGGATTTTATATGTTCATTAATAAATGTGGCATAATGTGCTTACTCAAAGGAATCCAAATATTATCCAATCTTAAGGACATGGGGGTTATCATGAGAGGGAAAATTGATGTCAATGGTTGATTCATTTAACATAGTGTGTGTTTCAAACGGGAGAGATCATTGGATATATGAATAATTTATACCCATGTATGTGATAATAACATAATCATCTTGACATTGGAAAATGTTTATAGTTGGAGAGTCTTCATCAATCATTTCAAGATGAATGAGAGGAGGGGACCTTATTTCCTTACCTAGGTGATAAGTGAGGGGGCCCAAATGGAAAAAATTTATTAAAAAAAAATTAGGAGGTATAGATACCTCTATTTTGATAAGTGATGGTGGAGGAGAGGATGGAGAAGGAGAGACTAGCTCTTTGATAACTGGTATATGAGAAGCTTTGGTGATTTTAGTTGGTTCATCAAAACCCACTCCATACCAATTTCTAGCATTTTCAATGGCTTTATTGGTGGGATATTCAATGGGCATATGAACACCCTCCTCGAAGTGACCAAAACCAAACCCTTTCTAAGCACACCTATAAAGATAAGTGTAAGAAAATCTAGGCTTTCCTAGTAAAGAGAAGTCATAGGTAAATGGTTGTGGTGAAGAGGATGGATTCTTGATAGAGGGAGCTTGATCAATTCCCCCATATGTGAAATTAGTTTGAAGGTTAGGGGGACCATACACAATTACCATCCAAATACGTAGATCATAATTATGGTTCATATGAAGCTTTCCATACTCTTGTGGAGTATGGAACATGTCAAGTGTCAACAAATGATATTATTTGAGCAATAAATGCTTAAAATTTTCTTCCATGGGGTCTTTGTCAAGAATTTATGTTGTTGATATTTATGTAACCAGGGTAGTGGAGCTTGTGGAAGATTTAAAAGTATAATGTGGAGGAGATGATGAATTTAATGGAATGAGAAAATAATTGGGGATATAATTCATTTTGTATGTTTTGAAAGGAATTGGGTTTGTGGTAATAACATGCACTTGCCCATTATGCTCAAACTTGATGTAACAATGCAAATTCAAGGGCACACATGCCATACCATGTATCCAAGGTCATCCAAGTAGTATGTTGTATTCAAACTCTCCTTTTAAAATGTAGAAGAGCTCAAGAATTATGTGAGGACCCACACATATATGTAATACAACAATGCTCACCATAGTAGCTATGGTTTCATTAAAGGAGTGAAACACTGTGTTAGTTTGAGACATGAAATTGTAAATAAGGGCTAGCTATTTGTAGGCATGGTTGGAGATAATATTAATAATATCACCTCCATAAATCATGAATATTTTTGACATGATTTTGATTGATATATGCAGTGATAAAAAGGGAAAAATCCTTGTCTTCAGGGTGTTGAAGTATAATTTTCAAATCACTAAAGGAAATCAGGGAGATGGTGTTAAGAGAACTGACCAAAGCTGTAAGAGGCTAAGGATCACTAGGTTATACCTCAACCACTTTCAAGGCACTAATCAGAGATTGATAGTGTTGGGTGAGTTTTGAATTAACTCATATAAAGACATTTTCACAAGGGTTTGGTGAAGTTGTTTCACCATCAAGTTTTGAATAACTTTTGAAGATGTTGGTTTCAAGACACCTAAGATGGAAATATTGTGATTCAAAGGAGTGTCTTTTGAGAAGGGATGATCCCAATGGATAATGACCTTTTCCTTTCCTTTATCTTTTTGATTTTTTGACCATGTAGTCACATTAACAATGTTGATCTAAAACATAGGTGAAGAAGGTGGTAAAGGGGTACGACAACATCTTTGGATTTGAATTTAGGTAGAATGTTATGAGGCATTATGGATGACATGGGTGGAATAATAGGAAGGTTAATGGGAGTATCAATAAAGAGTGTCAATATCAAAGTTTTGCTAAATGACTACCATGAGAGATTTACAACTCTCAGTATCATGTCTAGGTGAATGATGATATAGACACAGTTGTGTATCATTAAACCAGGATGGCTTCAATCTAAGAGGGTTATAAGGCTTAATGAGAGGAAGAGTTATTGTGAGGGATTACAATAACTAGGGTAGGAAAAATATATGAGAGATTATGAGTGGGCTATCACTTTTTATTATAATAAGGGTGGACACCTTCTTTGGTTTAGGAGTCATGGGGGTGATTTTATGTGGCACATTTTTAGGTGGTGGTGGAGCCATGTGTATTTTTGACACTTTCTTGGTGGCAGGTGTCATGATGTTAGATGTGAAAGACCTACTAGGTTGTAGAGGTAGTAGTGGATGTGACTTATCCTTTGGTTTCACTTGGATTGACTATACCCTAGCTAAAGCAAAGGGATGTGGTCCCAAAATAAAAGGCAAAGTTGAGGGTAGAAGAGGGAAAGATCAGTGAAATATAGGAATATTAAAATTCTTCCTTAGTTCAAGCCATGGAACTCTAACCTATGGTTGGAGAGTTAGATCTAGTTTCACCTATGGATGAATTAGATTAGTGATTTGGTGAATTCCTAAAGATTTGATCTACTTTAATATGGTAGATGCCTATAAGGGTGAGGGTTCTAACATAGAAGGATGAAATTTTTATGATTTAAATGAAGAAGATCTAACTTTATCAAAGACTTTAGGGTAAAGGGTATTGAAAGGATTGGTGGTAGAGAATGACACTTGTTATATTGGATAAGGAATTTTAAGTCAGTCCCAAAATGTAACATGATCTAGCTTCATGGTGTTAAGAAATTTTAGATTTCCCACTAACCATGAGAAGGGTTTAGATTAAGTTGATTTAATCCTTATGGTTTCTTATTTATAAGGCTTAAGTGATTAATAAAGAGGGAAATTGTTAGCCTCTACCACCTCAAGCCAAAGACAAGAAAGAGCCACAATGGGGTCTTCTTCAATAGAGACGGAAGAAGATGCATGGTCTTCCATGAGAGGGGGAGAGGTAGGCAAAGAAGGATCCTTAAAGGGGTAAATCATAGGTATAATTTATCCCTCAACATGTGGACAAGGAATAGGTAAAGTATGATATTACATACATAAAATCAATGGTAAAATTGGTTGAATTGGAGTAGGCACAATAGGTCTCTCATCTAATGTAGGGGTAGATAACACTGGCTCCTTTAGGTGCAAAGGAGGAGTGGATAGGGTAGTACCTTCCATCGGTGGAGGAAAGGTAGGTGAAAAAGCTTACTCAAGAGGGTATATCACAAGAATGATGTTCCCATCAACATGTAGTTGAGGAATTGGTAAGGTATGGTCCTCAAGCGGTAAGAGGATAAGTAAAATGGGTGTAAAAGGAATTTATAATACAAGCTCCTCTCATGAAAAAAGGAGAGGTAAAGGAGGCCATTTATCATGTCCCATTTTTAGTTAACATGTTCTGAGTTCATGGTTAGCCTATTATGCAACCCTCATAGGCTGATAGGATGGTTAGAGGGTCTTGATGGAGATTGGCTTGGCTTTGTTTAGCAAAATTTTTCTAGTTGGCTTTCGTTTGGGCTCGATCAGACATATATTGAGGGAGATATTAATATTTGATTGATTTAATCAAATATTAATTATTTAGCCTATTTTTAATTAGAAACACTAATTCTAATTTAAGAAAACCCTAATTAGGGCAAGCACATCTTTTTGAGGGTATAAGGGTTTCTCATGGAGGCCATTATTGAATTATGAATTGATTATTGATTTTGATATTGAAGAATTCTTCTGTGAAGACTGAGCCAAGGGTTTCAGGATTCCATTTGCATTGGAGAACGTCAACTCTTTAGTGTGTGTGATTCAGAGGCTGTGAGATATCAGCTGATTTATTGCCAAATTGAGAGATAGCTTCATACAAAAGTTATCACAGGGGTTTATAGAATTGAGAGATAACTTCATATAGAAGTTGTCACAGAGCTTTCCAGGTATTTATTTTATTAGGTTTTTGATTCAATAAATTATATAGATAGAGAATATATCTTGAGATTAGGTGTTCAGTAATTAGGGTGTGCTATATTATATTGGTGGCCGTATGAAGTATGTATAGATCTGTACAAATCCATACACAACATCGAAAAACATAGAGACCAACATCAACAGCCATCCCAGTGACTGACATCGGCCGACTGAAGATCGACATCGGTAGATAAGCCAATTGATAGTGACTGATGTTGGCTGTATATCGACTGACGTCAGTGACTTTGTGTTCGACACAGCAGGCCAAGACATCCAGATTCAAGCTTAATTACTAAATTTGCAAAAAGACAAGGGTTTTAAGACTATATTTTGATATTATTTTATATGCATAAGAGAGGAATGTAATTGTAATCATATGAACAAGTGATAATAACTCTAATTTGCTATTGAGAGATTATATTGTGGTTAATTTATTTCTTTAAAGATATTTTGCAAAAATCACAATTTGTTTTTGTTTCATACAAAATTTCAAAATAATCAGAAAAGCAATTCAGAGCTTTTGTCTATATATATTCCTTATTTGAAGGGGATATTACAGTGGTATTAGAGCTAAATCCTACCATCCTGAGGGTTTAGAGGTCTCATGCAGCCACAAGAGTTGGGACCACATAGACATAATACACATAGTAGAGCTTTGCTTGAAGGCACTAAAGTTTTAGAACAATAGGCAGAAGACACGGGTGACAATAGGGATAGTACCCATATTCCACACCATCCTAGGGATCAAGATGATGCAGAGGTGTTGCTTACACTTAAAGAACTACGGGAAGGGCAAAGGCAGAACAATGAAGTATTACATCTGTTGGCAGAGGCACTGCCGAGATTGGGTACTCTGAGGAGACATTCACCACATCATGATGATGTTAGGAGTGATGCAAGATCACAGAGAGCCCCTAAGACTGCTTCCCATACAGATGACAGGCCTACTAGGCCTACCTTTATGAGGCAGGACGCTGAGGAGGTGATAGCAGGTGAGGAGAATGAGGAGTCAATTGCAGACACACTTATGGTAGCAAATGATGAGTGGGAGTTATTACCACCTGAGGTAAGAGAGATGATTAATTTTGACTGATTCATCACACAGAGGAGAGAACATAATCGAGGTCGATAGACTGGGAGACCAAGACATTAGAACAATGATTTGAAGCATGCTATGAGCAAGCTCACACTAGCGATGTTTGATGGTAGTGGTAAGGTGACAGCACAGGCCTAGGTTAGTAAGCTAGACACATTTCTCACATTGTGACTGATGGCTAAGGGAGATGTTATCAGATATGCGACACTGCATCTTGAGGGAGTAGCTCACAATTGGTGGCACCATGAGATGGTGACACTCCATAATGATCGGATCACATCGTATCAGGAGTTTGTGGATAGGCTGGTGGAGTGTTTTGATAGGAAGGATCTAAAATCCTATTTTAGAGAGTTGGTATAGTTATGCCAGAGTAGTAGTCTAGAGTCTTACATTGGTGACTTCCAAAAGTTATCAGTCATGGTTCCTGACATTTTAGAGTAGTGACTTGTAGTACTCTTCATGGAGGGATTAACAGAACCATTGAGAGGTTGGATCAAAGGCTTTGATCCTCCTTCATTATAGGTAGCTATGAAGAAGGCACATAGTATGGAGATGGCAGCCCCATCCAATAAATTTAACTCCAGAGGTACTTCTTCATCTAGAGACCATAAGTGTTCCAACGGGGATACAGAGAGACTAGATTTTAGCATAGATAAATCAGGTGTAAAGAATGATTCAAAGGCCAATCCCACAGCACCACCTTTGGATGTTGGGGTGCTTGTTTTAGTACTAGGGATGATGTGACGCCATTATATGAGAGTTGGGATGGTCATGGCATGGAGTTTGCATTGATTAATAGTTGGGTAGATCATGACTACATTTGGGATCCAGGTGGATTGATGGGTGTATCATTCAGTGATTGCTTAAGGGAAATAAATTTTAGGAAGGGCGGATTGTCATGTCCCCTTTTTAGTTGACATGTTCTAAGTTCATGGTTAGCCTATTATGCGACCCTCATAGGCTGATAGTATGGTTAGAGGGTCTTGATGGAGATTGGCTTGGCTTCGTTTAGCAAAAAATTTCCAGATGGCTTTCGTTTGGGCTCGATCAGACATATATTGAGGGAGATATTAATATTTGATTGATTTAATCAAATATTAATTATTTAGCCTATTTTTAATTAGAAACCCTAATTCTAATTTAAGAAAACCCTAATTAGGGTAAGCACATCTTTTTGAGGGTATAAGGGTTTCTCATGGAGGCCATTATTGAATTATGCATTGATTATTAATTTTGATATTGAAGAATTCTTTTGTGAAGACTGAGCCAAGGGTTCTAGGATTCCATTTGCATTGGAGAATGTCAACTCTTCAGTGTGTGTGATTCAGAGGCTCTGAGATATCAGTTAATTTATTACCAAATTGAGAGATAGCTTCATACAGAAGTTATCACAGGGGTTTATAGAATTGAGAGATAACTTCATATAGAAGTTGTCACAGAGCTTTTCAGGTATTTATTTTATTAGGTTTTTGATTCAATAAATTATACAGATAGAGACTATATCTTGAGATCAGGTGTTCAGCAATCAGGGTGTGTTATATTATATTAGCGGCCGTATGAAGTCTATATAGATCCGTACAAATACGTACGCAGCATCAAAAAGCATAGAGACCGACATCGGCATCCATCCCAGTGACTGACATCAGCCAACTAAAGACCCACGTCAGCAGATAAGCTGATCGACAGTGACCAACATCGGTCGTATATCGATCAATGCCGGTGATTGTGTGTTCAACACAATAGGTTGAGATGTCCAGATTCAAGCTTAATTACCAGATTTGCAAAAAGATAAGGGTTTTAAGACTATATTTTGATATTCTTTTATATGCATAAGAGAGGACTGTAATTGTAATCATCTAAACAAGTGATAAGAACTCTGATTTGCTATTAAGAGATTATATTGTGGTTGATTTATTTCTTTGAAGATATTTTGCAAAAATCACAATTTGTTCTTGTTTCATACAAAATTTTAGAATAATAAAAAAAGAAATTCAGAGCTTTTGTCTATATATATTCTATATTTGAAGGGGATATTACAGTGGTATCAGAGCTAAATCTTGCCATCCTAAGGGTTTAGAGGTCTTATGCAGCTACAAGAGTTAGGACCACACAGATATAATTCACGTAATAGAGCTTTGCTTGAAGGCAATCAAGTTTTAGAATAGCAGCCAAAAGACATGGGTGACAATAGGGATAGGACCCATATTCCACACCATGCTAGGGATCAAGACGATGCAGAGGTGTTACTTACACTCAAAGAACTACGAGAAGGGCAAAGGCAGAACAATGAAGTATTACATCTGTTGGCAGAGGCACTACCAAGATTGGGTACTCTGAGGAGACATTCACCACATCGTGATGATGTCAAGAGTGATGCAGGATCACAGAGAGCCCTTACTACTACTTCTCATACAGCTGACAGGCCTACTAGGCATACCTTTGTGAGGTAGGATGCCGAGGAGGTGATAGCAGGTGAGGAGAATGAGGAGTCATTTGCGGACACACTTATGGTAACAAATGACGAGTGGGAGTTATTACCACCTAGGGTAAGAGAGATGATTATTTTTGACTGATTCATCACACAGAGGAGAGAAAATAATCAAGGTCAATAGAATGGGATACCAATACATTAGAATAATGATTTGAAGCATGCTACGAGCAAGCTCACACTAGCGATGTTTGACGGTAGTGGTAAGGTGACAGCACAGGCCTGGGTTAATAAGCTAGACACATTTCTCACATTGTGACCAATGGCTGAGGGAGATGCTATCAGATATGTGACACTGCATCTTGAGGGAGTAGCTCATGATTGGTGGCACCACGAGATGGTGACACTCCATCATGATTGGATCACATCGTATCAGGAGTTTGTGGATAGGCTGGTGGAGCATTTTGACAGGAAGGATCTGGAATCCTATTTCAGAGAGTTGGCATAGTTATGCTAGAGTAGCAATCTAGAGTCTTACATTGGTGACTTCTAGAAGTTATCAGTCATGGTTACTGACATTTTAGAGTGGCGACTTGTAGTACTCTTCATGGAGGGATTGAAAAAACCATTGAGAGGTTGGATCAAAGGCTTTGATCCTCCTTCATTATAGGTAGCTATGAAGAAGGCATGTAGTATGGAGATGGCAGCCCCATCCAATAAATTTAACTCTAGAGGTAATTCTTCATCTAGAGACCATAAGTGCTCCAATGGGGATACAGAGAGACCAGATTTTAGCATAGATAAATCAGGTGTAAAGAATGATTCAAAGGCCAATTCCACAGCACCACCTTTGGATGTTGGGGTGCTTATTTTAGTACTAGGGATGATGTGACACCATTAGATGAGAGTTGGGATGGTCATGTAATGGATTTTGCATTGATTGATAGTAGGGTAGATCATGACTACATTTGGGATCCAGGTGGATTGATGGGTGTATCATTCAGTGATTGCTTGAGGGCAAGCAATTTCAGGAGGGGCAGATTGTCATGTCCCTTTTTTAGTTGACATGTTCTAAGTTCATGGTTAGCCTATTATGCGACCCTCGTAGGCTGATAGGATGGTTAGAGGGTCTTGATGGAGATTGGCTTGGCTTCGTTTAGCAAAAATTTTCTAGTTGGCTTTTGTTTGGGCTCGATTGGACATATATTGAGGGAGATATTAATATTTGATTGATTTAATCAAATATTAATTATTTAGCCTATTTTTAATTAGAAACCCTAATTCTAATTTAATAAAACCCTAATTAGGGCAAGCACATATTTTTGAGGGTATAAGGGTTTCTCATGGAGGCCATTATTGAATTATGCATTGATTATTGATTTTGATATTGAAGAATTCTTCTGTGAAGACTGAGCCAAGGGTTCCAAGATTCCATTTGCATTAGAGAACGTCAACTCTTTAGTGTGTGCAATTCAGAGGCTATGAGATATCAGCTAATTTATTGCCAAATTGAGAGAGAGCTTCATATAGAAGTTATCATAGGGGTTTATATAATTGAGAGATAAATTCATACAGAATTTGTCACAGAGCTTTCTAGGTATTTATTTTATTAGGTTTTTGATTCAATAAATTATACAGATAGAGACTATATCTTGAGATCAGGTGTTCAGTAATTAGGGTGTGCTATATTATATTAGCAGCCATACAAAGTCTATATAAATCCATACAAATCCGTACGTAGCATCAAAAAACACAGAGACCAACATCGGCAGCCATCCCAGTGACCGACATCAGCCAACTGAAGATCGACATCGGTAGATAAGCTGACCAACAGTGACCAACGTCAGCTGTATATCAACCAATGCCGATGACTGTGTGTTCGACACAGCAGGCCAAGACATCCAAATTCAAGCTTAATTACCTGATTTGCATAAAGACAAGGGTTTTAAGACTGTATTTTAATATTATTTTATATGCATAAGAGAGGACTGTAATTGTAATCATCTAAACAAGTGATAAGAACTCTGATTTGCTATTGAGAGATTATATTGTGGTTGATTTATTTCTTTGAAGATATTTTGCAAAAATCGCAATTTATTCTTGTTTCATACAAAATTTCAAAATAATCAGCAAACCAATTTAGAGCTTTTGTCTATATATATTCCCTATTTGAAGGGGATATTACACCATTCCTCATGTGGGACTAGAATGGGTGAAGTAGGATCTTCTACCTAAGGAAGGATGGGCAAAACAAATTCCACTAATTATAAGGGAGGAGTAGGTAAAATGTTTTCCTCCTATTGTGGGAGAGATTGGACTAGAGGTAAAGGAAAGGCCATATTGACCATATGGATATTATGATCACATGAGTTATTAGTCATGATTTAAATAATATTTTTATTGGGTGAATGGTTAGGAAAAGGTTATTCGAGCACATCCATATTTTGATTAGTAGGTGAATTAGGCTTATCCAAGATGAGATCACCCCTATCAGGCATGTCTTAAATAATATTCTTGAGTGTTTTGTAGTTATTAATATTGTGGCCTTTGACTCGATGGTAGCCACAAAACTCATCTTCCTTGTATCAAGTATGAATAGGATGGGAGTGATCAAAATGTATAGGAGGCTTGATTTGAGGAAGGGTTATGGCTCCCTATTATAATCATTTTTCCAAAATGGAAGTATATGACTCCCCAATAGGAGTGTATCATCTTTCTTCTTACCATTGTTGAAATTGATTGGTTGGATTTTGTAAGGTCAAGGAATTAGGTTGGTTTGTGGTTGTGGAAGAAGCTGATTTAATGACCACCACATTAGTAGAGATTTTATATTTTTGGTTAGAAGGAGAAGGTTTCGAAGAAGATGAGTCATTTGATTTGGAATTAGCATTCTTACTATGCAAATTGACTCTGTCTTTGTCTATAGCTCAGATCATGACTTTTTTGTGCCATTGTAAAGGCTTCATCAAATGTGTAAAAAGTTTATACTCAGAGTGTGGATGAAATGTGCTTAGCACGTGCCCTTGATAATATATCAATAAGCTCATGTTAGGGTAAATATAAGTAGATTTGACTAATTAAGCCTTTCTAGTGAGTGATAAAATTTGTTATAGACTCATCATCAAATTATTTAATAGAATAAAGGTCCTTAATAGAAACCTTTTTAGAAATGTTGATAGAGAAATGGTCTAGGAATAATTATGCAAGTTGGGTAAATTAGAAAAGGGAGTGATAAGTATAGATATATGCCAATCCAAGGTAGCACTCAAAAGAGACATAGGAAAGGTGAAAATTAATAATTCATCATCATGCCTTATTAAATAACAAGCATGTCTAAATGCTCACAAATGTTGTTGTGGGTCCTCTTTAATTTGGAAGTGAGTAAATTTTTGGAGTTTCCATTGGCTTGGATAAGGGTGAATAGACATAAGCAGATGGATTGGATCATTAAATATCTGATTATAAGATAACACATTCTTTGAACCCAACACAAATGTCTCTAGAATAGACATCTTGTCCATCAACATCTTAATGAGGTCTGGAAGGGGATTGGCTTGGGAGATACCCCCCAAGTTATAAGGAAATTTATAAGAAGTAGAGGTAGCATATGACATAGCTTCTTATGGTTGTGTTGACACAACATAGGGGTAGTGAGTCATAGGCTACGGGTGGAAATGAAAGGGGTTTGTCTTGCTGGGTTAAAAACAATGCTTTGGTTGAATGTTGGTATTGTAGGTTGGGTTGTTGGCATGGTTATACTAGGTGAAGGGTGAGTCGTAACTCATGTAATTATAGGTGTGAGAGTAGACAGGATGGATACCATCAAATTCTGAAATGGGGTTAGACATAACTAAATTTATTATGGTTGTGAAGGTAGGGAAGTCATGATAGGGGTTAGGTGAGACTTGGTAGTTGGTGATGTTAAACTTTGGACATTGTTTATGGTTGGGTTACTTGTTGAAGTGTTGGTTTGAGTAACCATGGGTAACATAGTGGAGATAGATGAAACTAAAGTTATTTCCATTAGAGAAGTTGACATACCATATAGTGGGTCACCTAAGGAATTATGGGTTTGGATCATGGAAAGGTAATGCTAAATGGCTACCACATTGTGATCAAGAAATCTAGTAAAATCTTGATCTCCTTCAGGAAAAATTGGAATTTGGTTGGGGTTAGGAGTATCCTCTATATTTGAAGTATGCTAAATGATAGAATTAATAACAAGAGGGGAAGGTGGAAGTAGTTTTTGGCTTGCATAATAGGCAAGAATTTTGGCTTTGCTTCATGTCAATACCATGCAAGAAGAAGTATAAATAGTCTTAAAACTCTATATTAGTGACAGAGTGAGGAAAAACTAGGTTTGGGTGTAGGTAGGTAGGTTGTTTTATCTTGATATTTTGAGCAAACTAAAAATAACCAATTACATAGTCATCGACATCAGTCACTTGACCAATGTCATTAGGTTAAAGTGTGTCAATGTCAGTGGATTTAACTAATGTCAACCACTATGGAGCCCTAAGAGATGAAAAATATAATATTTTAGAAACCCAAAGGTAAAATATAGGGAAAAAAAGGGATGAAAGAGGTCTGTATAAGGAGGATGAACACTCAAAAAACATGATATAATAAGTTATACAACCTGAGTGTTATGAATAGTGTTAATTTTGTAAATCAATGGAAAAATATCCTTACCAACTCTAAAATATAAAAGGAAATAAAAAAGTAGAAAAAGAACATACATCCACTAATTATTAACTCCTAGAGCTTAATTTTAGTCTCATGTTGGCTTATGCCTTAATCAGATAGTGAGATGAGAGTTTGGTTACCAAAGGTACTAGAAAGAAATCTAGAGCTAATTTTAGGTTAGTTTTGGTGCTCAAGAGGAAATCTATGCTAGACTAGGTACATGGCTTATTATACGAGCTTTCTCCCCATACTTAATATACTTGAAGCCAATCTAGGCTACTTATCTAGAATATACCTTCTATCTAGAGTTCGTATTCCATTAGAGAATGGAGTGCATTCTCCCCTTGGTGGTGAAATCTAAGTAGGATAGTTGGGTAGGGTAAGGTGATCCACCAAGTGATGAAATATTGATAGGCCTTACCTCAGTTGAGTTTAGATGTTTGTTTGTATGAGTGTGATCTAGTAGTGTAACATTGGTAGACTATGATTCATTCATAGTGATTGTAATTAATTAGGTGAGCTAATATGCAGCAAGCAAATAATGAAGTGTAGTAAGTTTTAAACCCAAATCTGAAGTGTTTTGATTCAACTAAAAATAATGATGAAATAGGAGAAGAGAATGAATTTTGATATCCCAATGTTTATGAAATAAAAAGTTAAATAAGATATTCTTTTTAACTTTCAATAAAAATGATAAGTTTCTTTTAGAGGCAAAATAAAGAGAAGAGTGACAAGGAAGAAGAAATTTTAGTTAACTACCTTTAAATAGAAAATAAAATGTCAAATATTTTATTTTAAGGAAAAAGTGAGGAAAAAAGTGCAAGGAGTGAAATTTTCACTATAATGCACCTATATGAAGGCTTAAAACAAGCAATGAACCCAAGGAAAACTCTAGGGTCCCACCAATCATGCCAAAAATGTTTCACTAAAATTTGAATCTATTTAATGTTTTAAGGAGAAATAGAGATGAAGAGTAGGGATTATAGATTAGAGAGAACCTAGATTGGTTACACATTGTATCTAGATGATGTTGAGAACTCCTCTTTGGATAGGAAGGACTACCTATGAATAAGAAATCACTACCAACAAAAATATTTATTAGTAGATATATGAGTGGGCTGTCAGGCTGTGTGCTTATTCCTAGAAGTGTCAAAATTCCGTAAGGATGATAGTCCACTTTTCGAAAAAAATTGGTAATGAATAACAAAATGAAAGAGAGAATACGAGAGAGATATTAATACCATTCTTGCAGTTTGAGTGTAGTAGAGAGTGACACATTTTAGGTAATGTGAGTTATTGGTGTTTATAGAGGCTTTTTAGGCACGGGGCTTAGAGAAGTTGGTGGAAATACATAGTCATTGATGTTGATTAAGGATATTGATGTGGATAAGGAGATATGAATGACATTGTTTATGTGACCAATGTTGGTAGGGGAATTAGGTTATTAGGAGGTTGTAAGAGACTATTATGAGCTGTGAGATAGATGTTGGTCAGGTTTGTGAGGTTGGAAAGAGTTGTAAGGGAGTGGGTAATACTCAAGTGGGTCTAGAAAGAGGGTTGGTATGTTTGAAGTAGAGGGAAATAGGTGAAGTAATTTTATAACTCCTTTAGAGGGAGAGTCGGGACATTCATAAAATGATAAACAATGTAACGTAAAGTAACTGTAAAATGATTTTTTAAAATAATTACAAAACATAGAGATATACTTCACTAGTGAAATGGATGAATCATGAGTGATAGATAAATGGCTCTGATAGGGCGTGTTGAAGAAATACATGAACAAAAAATACAAGCATGTGATTTCAATTGAGAATAATCTAAGCTCTATGAAGTATATTAATTCCTAATATAGACTAATATATGTAGAGTAATGGTAAGCCTAGATGTAGAAAGTTGAATGCCAAAGCATGTATGCAAATGATTGATTTTTATGATTTCTATTGACCTAAATATTATCTTGGAATTTGGCTTAAGTAATTAGTGTCGATGATCCCACTGACATCGAATGAGGTTTGACCAATGTTGGTGGTATGAGAGTAGGTAAAAGGGCTATTTTTAGCCTATTTTCTATTCCTTCTCTTGCCAAGTGTGGTATCCATTAGAAAATGGTAGAAATGTGAGGTTAAGAAGAATTTAGTTAGTTAGGAACTTATGTTAGGGGTGAGAATAATTCATGGTTAGTTAGGATTAGGGGACTAAGTCTTGAGGTGACTCAAAGGGTAAGAATTAGTCTTAGGATGAGGTGGCAAGGTAAGGTGGCATAAGTAATTTTTAATTAACTTAATTAAATATTTTTAAATTAATTAAATTTGTAAGGGGTGAACACATGGGTTAGGAAGGTTAATTATTAAAAGGGGATAGAGGGTGGTTTCAACATAGGGAGTTACACACATGTGTGACTTAATTTTGTTTTATACATCAAGACCAGGCATGATGTAATTAAGAAACAGAGTATTAAGGCTACAGGCTAAGTTAGCCAATGGTAGGCTTTGATCTACAAAGTAAAGTATTTGATCAAGGTCTTGACTAAAAATCAAATCCCTAAATTTAGGAAAATCAACCTAGCCTACCTTTATATGGAAATGGATATATTAATTCATAAGATCAAAGCCTTAAGTAGTTAGTCGAAGAAGATGGATAAAATTTCCAAGGAACTTGCTTAACAAAAAGATAAAATTTTGCACATATTGGATAGCTTGATCAAAGAGCCTACAACACTTAATCCCTTGGGTTTAATAACTGATGAGGATTTCAATCACACAACTACTCAATTCATTCATGAAGTAAAGAATCAAGGATAAGGGAAAATAGGTGATAATAATAGGAAGGTCATGGGCCTACTTTTATCATAAGAGGAAAAGATAGGAGATTATACATGCATCAAACAAGCTTTGGAAAGGGTTGAGAGGGACATCAAGGGCCTAGAAGATCAATAAAAGGAATTTTTCATGAGATTTATCATTGATCTCTAGCTTATTAATGAATAACATTATAGAGTTAAGATCTTATAAGGAAGATAAAAGACTACGATAGCACAAGGGTCTCTAAGTTAGTTAAGATAGGAATATTCCTTTGTAATTGAGTTTGTATACTTTTGAAAGAGGATATTATTTTGTAAAGGCATGCACAACTTTAAATCACATTTCTTTTAGGTTAGTCATTTAGAATGTTTAGAAGTTTCTCAAAAGGTTGTAAAAAGACAATTGTGCTTGAATTTTGACATGACTTATTGGTATACCTCATGAAATGTCTATATAAAGAGGTATTTCCCATTGTAAACGAGGAGTGTTTTTGGAGCCAAAAACTATTTTTTAACTTTTGAGTAATTAAATATAATCAAGGAATTATAAAATGTTTGTTCAAAAGTTATTTATGCTTTTTGTTATCCTAACTTCTCTCTCATTTGTTTATTCTAACTTCTAGATTTAAATTGTTCTTATGAATTCACAATGTGTACATTTGAATGTAGAGATATTAATGTGTGCCAATGCTAGGTTAATTGAAATTTCTTAGGGTCATTTCATTTTCTTACTCTTCTTTCATTGGGGATAATGTTGTTTGCTTGCAGGGGTAAATCTTTAAAGTAAACTTGGTTCTTATTTGCATTATTTTCTACATTCCTTAGATATTTTTGATTTGTGATAGGATTTGAGTTTATGCTAATTCATGTCATATATATGTTAATTACATGCCCTAGATGATATTTAAACTTTGTCATGATATCTAAAATGAAGATCAGTAACAACTCTTCTCTGTCTTACCCTTCCTTTTGCTCTTTTCTTTAACCAAATCACTTTAGCTTAAATTTTATTGTAAATATCCATCTTAGATTAGTCTTTAGATTAGTTATTGATCATGATTCACCATTATTATAATTGAATACTTAATATTTTACATAGATTAACTATTTATTCATGGTGGCTCCTAACCACCAAATTAATATAAATTTATGAAATAGATCACTTGGTTTGCCTCTATTCCATCAATAGATAACAAGATTATCACAACCTAAAACTCATGCTCTTAATTATTAGAATTATCAAATGATAAGTGTTATTAAAAAATCTAAGAACATGTGATATGTATTCAGGCATCAACATGTGGGGTTTCACTAGTGCTAGGAATGCCTTAGTTAGATCTTTGAGAATTTGTAATATATTTACTTGTTTTTGTGAATTGTGTTCAAATATTGGTGTAATATTTGCACAATTGTGTCATTATTTGCTCAATTGTGTAAACATTGATGTTTGCAATATTGGACTAATATTTGTGCTTCTTTTAGACAAAGATCAATTTTATTTGAAGATATATGCTTAATTATGGTAAAGATGACTTAAACTTTGTCAATTCAATAGGTTTGAGGTTAATAATAGCTATTTTGATCAAATATTGATGGTTCCTTTAAAAATTTGAGTTTATTTGAGATTAAAAATTTAAATATCAATCATAATTACATGTTTGGATACATCTTTGAGCTAATTTAGTTAAATATTACTATCATTTGTAATGCTTTATATAACTATTTGCAAAATTTTCTTAATGTGCAAGTTTGATCATTATTCTTTGTAAAGATAAAACTAACAAATTGTATTTCAAATAGGATTAAAAACCCACAAGATATAATTAATAATAACTAAGATGAGGTCACATTCAAAGACTAGATAACCTCTATTTTCATTACAAGTTCATAAGAGAGTTAAGATGGAAAAGGTAATAGTAGAATTTCAAAGTGTTTAACAACTTCACCAATTCATGGTGCTCTTATATTTGATCCCTATCATGATATGGCTTGGCTAGGTGGTTATTCATTCAATGTGCCATGTATAGTACATGACCTTCCTTGAAATCTTGAAAAGCATTTTCCAACATTTAGTCATACTATTATTATAACTACTAAAGAACACATTAAGAGTTTCAAATATAGTTTACGATTGATTAATGTGACTCATGAAGATTTAACATGTATACTATTCCATTTTAATTTCAAATATGCTACATATGAATGGTTTCTTAACCTTCCTAAAATCTACATTACTAGTTATGTTGATTTTAACAATGTTTTCAATGATTAATTTGGTAAAATAATTATTCCTTATGTATTTTACCATAAATTCACCATAGTGAAAAGAGATACACATGAGCCCATAAGAGCATTCAATTCTAGGTTCTAAAAGATGTTCAATAGGACCATAGCTCCTTATAGACCTGATGAGGCTCTAGCTTTAGAAGGATATAAGTATGCCTTAGATCCCATGAATTATATAATTATAAAGAGAGTTGTTGGGCCCATGAATACATTATCTTTAGCTTATGCTGAGGCTTTGATAATTAATAACTAGATGCAACCCCATAGGTAGTTGTGTTACTCCATTCCCAATGTCAATCCACATGTACCTATGTTTAATGTCATTCTTAATGCCATAAAAAATGTACTTTCCCTAAACTAACTTCCATTATTGAACCAACTACCTTTGAGACACACACATCCAACTCAAAACTTGGGATTCCTAAGTAATGTTACCAATGGATATCATGCATAAGATCATAAAGCTTTAATGCGTATAGTTAATGCTAATACTTAAGTTCATAATTTTTAGGTACCAAAGAATTAAAGTGACTCTATCCTAAAATTTGTTTAAAATCTTAGCACTTACTTCCTTTAGTTACAAAAGAAAGTAGGTAATACTAGAGATAGCTCTGGTAGGAATTTTTCCTTTTAAAGATTCAATAGGCCCACTAACATATTTTGGAATAATAATTACCACAATAATAATAATATTAATAATAATAATAATAATAATAATGAGCCATATGATAGCAAAAATGTGCCTAATATAAGTCTTGTTGATGTTTCTTTACCTAACTATTGTCAAATTAATTTCACTTCCAAGCATGGGGAAATAGACTATGTTGATTTTTGTAATTCTTTTGAATCCTTTCAAGAATATTTAGATACTTTTGAAGTTATCCCTAATAATTAGTGTGATGTAGGTACATTTGGTTCTTAATGGTCAACTAAATCATCTGATCCAACTTTGATGGTGGAGACATTCGAGTTCCCTTTCCAAGAGGACAATGAGCCTAAGGATGTTCTTGAAGAGATTCATGATTTCCAATAATTTATGAATAACAATTATCCCTTGAGAAATAGGGAGTATAATTAACCATTGACACCCTTCCTGATACTATCTCATACAATAATCTAAAATCTCCTAAGGGAAGTACTTTTAAGCATAATTATGATGAATCTAATTCTTCCAATAAGACTAGATAAAATATTGTAGCTGAGATGAAAAATATTAAGGCTAAAATTACATTACATGAGTTAACATAGATTACCGAATAAAGGGATTTGTTATTAGAGTCCTTGAGTAAAAAATTTATAAACCACAAAAGACTACACATTTCAATGTTACAATACATAAGAAAAAATTAGATGTCCTACCTTTCTTGTTAATACTTAGAAGCTTTGGTAATAAGTTTCATAATAGTTTTTTAGATTAATTTACATCTACAAACATCAATCTTACATGTATTTATGAATAATTAGGTTTGAATCTAATTGAATATGATAGGGTTATGACTCAATTAGATAAATCAAGATTTGAAGTGATTGGTGAATTGTTATATTTTCACATGTAGATTGCCTTAGAGCCAAGGATCTAATAGTTCATTGATATCTATGTGGTGGACATCCTTGGTGCTTATGGGATGATGTTGATTAGAGACTAGACTAGGAGCTAAATGATTATATGTCAAAATATTATTCACATATGTGGTTGCCTTAGAAGGGAATCACCAACCAAATCAAGATAGAAAGAGATCATAAAATTAGGCACATGATCACTGAGTACAATTCTATCAATGAAAGGGTTAACATGGTAGACTTTGATCTAGGAGTGTACACTCTTGAGAATTCTAAGGTATGTGACTCTAAAGTCTCTCATATTTTTCTTGGACTATAGAAACTACATTTTGATGGTACTAGGTGTAAATCTAGATCCAAAGTAGGGGTTGTTATAATTAACCCTATTGGTAAATAACATCATGCTTCTTATAGACTCTAATTTCCTTGCACTAAAATATTGTAGAATATGAAGCTTTGATATTAGGATTGTAAATTACCATCAAGTATAAAGTCAAGGAACTAATAGTATATAGTGACTTAGAGCTAGTGGTTAATAAAGTAAGGAGTAAGTACCAGTATAAGTTGTCATACCTTAAAAGATACAAGTTTAGAGTCTGGGATTTGATTAAATTTTTTAAATCTTTTAACATTATTTCCATCCATAGGGAAGAGAACAAGGTTACTAATGATCTTGCCTCAGTATTTTCCAATCTTATGCTAGGCCAAGACTCCTAGAACCTTAATATTGAGTTGGTTTCATGCCCTTTAGTCCTTGATAATGTAAACCATCTATATGTATTTAATTATTACCAATAGATCCTAGACTTTATGACTAGCTTGGGAGCATTTGAAGCTCATGTCCTTGATGAAGCCAATGAAAAATCTTGAAAGAGTTAAAGGAAAAATTGATGACAATGTCATTTAGTTGAGTGATAATAAAATCCCAAAAGGGATGATAGCCTTAGAGAGATTATTTGACATGGACAAACTAGTTGATACTATAAATATTCCTAAGGTAAATTGGAAACATTATAATCTAATTGATCTTAGACCTCAAGCTCAACCTTAGTTGGTTAAAGTTGGTACAGCCTGTAAAAACATTAATTCTAAAATATCAAAATAACTACTAACCAAATATATGGATATCATATCATGGTCCTATGAGGACCTAAGGATATTTGATCCAAAATTCATAACACATACCATACCTTTAAAGGAAAATTATAAGCCTTTTAAGCAAAAATAAATGCCTATCAACCCTATCCTAGAACCAGTGATATATAGAGAAGTCAATAAATTTCTAGATGCAAGGATAGTGTTTCCTATTAGGCACTCCACTTGGGTAGCTAATTTAGCATCGATTCGGAAGAAAACTAGGGAAATCAAACTACGTGTAGATTTTATAAATCTAAATAGAGCATCTAAGAAAGATAACTATCCCTTGCCTTCTCTTGACCAAATGATCCAAATGGTATCTGGTTTTGTTATGATGTCTTTCTTTTATAGTTTTTAAGGGTATAACTAGGTGATAGTGAACCAAGAAAACAAGATGAAAATTGCATTTAATACCAAGTGGGGCATCTTTTCCTAGAAAATAATGCCATTTTAACTCATAAATACAAGATCCACTTTTCAAAGGGCTATGGATCATGCTTTCCAAGGTCTTGTAGGTAAGTGCATTATCATATACAAGGATGATCTGAATATATTTTTTAAAAATAGGGAGGATCATATTATGCACTTTCAATAGTTATTTGAATGATGAAAAAGGTATGGGACTTCTCTGAACATAAATAAAAGTATTTTATATGTTATTAAGAAAAAACTATTAGGACATGTTATTACTAATAAGGGAATCTATATAGACCCTGATAGAGTAGATTCAATATATAATATAAATATCCATAATAGTAAGAAGGAATTGAAGTCATTTTTTTGTTAAAATAAACTTTGTAAGAAATTTCATTTTTGGTTTTGAAAAAATTGTGAAGCCACTAAATGACATGCTGAAGAAGGATGTCAAAATTACATGGAATGAAGAGACCAAGAAGGATTTCAAAGACATCAAAGAGGTAATTGGACAAGCTCTAGTATTTATAAGTCCAAAATTTACAAAATATTTTTATATTTACTCTTTTGATTTAGATCATATAAACACTATAGTTGTAACTTAGAAGATAGATGGATGTGACCATCCAGTGGTTTTTATGTGCACTAACCTTAAAAATGCTAAGTTTAAATACTCTTTAATTGACAAATAAGCATGTTCTTTGGTCAAGGTAGTAAAAAAATTTAGGCACTATATTATTAGGAATAAGATACATATAATCCTACTAGACCCTATCACTAAGCTCATGCTAAGTCAAAATGAAGTAGGAGAAAGGAGAGGTAAGTGGCTGTCTATGTTATAAGAATATGTCATTAAGATAAAAATTGATAAATTTGTAAGGTTGCAAGGTTTAGTTTAGTTAATTTCAAATCATAACCCTAATATGACTTTTATGTAGGTAGATTAATAAAGTTTTAAACCCAATGATTGGTATGATACCATTATACACTTACTAGTCAATGGTTATTATCCTACATGGTTAATTAAAGAACAAAAAAGATCTATAAGACTCAAGGAAACCCATTTCTTGATCAAAGATGGAGTGATGTATAGAAATAAATTTTAATTCATATACTTTAGATGTTTCTACAAGAGTGAAGTATCTGAGATCATGAGTACCTTCCATGAAAAGCTAGGAAGTGGACATCCATATGGAAGGACAACACATAAAATATTAAGGGCTGGTTACTACTAGCCTACAATCTTCAAAGATGATCACAAGCATGTGAGAGAATACCACTCATGTCAAGTATTCAACACTAAAGATCCTAATGCAACCATGCCATTAAACCTAGTCATGATTGAAAAACCTTTTACACAATGGGGATTGGATTTTGTGTGGGTCATCAACCCCAATTCCCCAAATGGGCACAAGTTTGTTCTAACTACTACACTATATGGACTAAATTAGTGGCAAGTAAGTAGTGCATGATTGAAGAGGTGATCAAAATTTTACATAAAAACATATGCACAAGGTTTGGAACACTTGTGTCTCTAGTTTATGATAATGGATTTGTTTTTATATCCATTGAGATGATGGAATGGGCATATGATAACAACATCATTCTCAAGTTATCATCAAACTATTATCCTCATGGTAATGGAATATCTAAATCAATAAATAGTAACTTGATAAAATCTATAATGAAATTTGTAGATGATAAACAAAGAACATGGCAAAAGATACTTAAATATGCCCTTTGGGAAGATATAACTAGATTCAAACAATATCTCAAGGCATCACCATTATTTCTAGTTTATGGTCAAGAACCCATCTTCCCCATCACCCTCAAGATGCCAACATACATGTTAATGCAAGAATACATGGAAGAGGACCAAAAATTTACAATTTCAAGGTTATTTGACATTATTTAGATGGAGGATGTAAAAGAAGAGGCTATTTCTAATTTTAGCAAGTACCAAACCACAGTGAAAAGGTGGTTTGATAAGCATTCAAATATAAAGATGTTCAAGAAAGGAGACTTAGTTCTTCTTTAGGATAAGGCATCTGAACCCAAGGGTAAATGTGGGAAGTTCACACCTTTATGGATAGTTCCCTATTAAATTTATAAAATACTTGGAGATAATACCTTCAAGCCAAAATACTTACAAGGAGCAAATTTCACACTACCCACCAATGGGCAGTACCTTAACCAAAAATTCTCTACTATCCCACTTGGAATCTTCATGGAATAAACTATAATACTAGTTAGAGTTAGTGTAGGTAGGCTAGGTTTGTTTATTTCTATTATTTCCTTCATATCCCTTGTTTGTACATATGTTTATATATTTCATTACTATCTATTTGTTTACTTTCTATTTATTTGATTTTTGTTTATTTACTTTCCATTTGTTTGATTTCTATTTGGTGTGTTTACTTTCTTTACCTTGTTCCTTTCTTCTAAGAAGTCCTTTTAGATAGACCTCAACTCAAAGTTCAATTAATTTCTCAATAACCTCACCAATCAGAGATTAATGTATATTTTCTTAGCATGGGTTGATCATGGATTATTAAAATATGAGCTTAATTCTATAGTTTGGAGAAACTAGTAAATACTAATGGTTAAGATAATTGTTCCTTGGGATTTTGAGCATTGTTTTGATCTAGGATTAGTTTTAAGAAGGATTACACATGTAGGGTGAAAGTTTAAATTATTAACACACATCCATGTTTTCACTTAAAAAACATTATTGTTTGGGATAAGTTTTACAACCAAGGATGATTTTCTAAAGACAAAACATGTGACCAAATCCCAAAACCTAGCTAATCTGGTCCCCAACCTTTGCTAGAAAGCTAAAACGGCCTAAAAAATATAAAAATAAGAGATTATTTCAAAAAATTCAAAATATTTCTAGGTAGAGGTGACTTTGGTAACCTCCATCAGGGTTATGAAAGCCTAACGACAGTGGATTAAGGCCTTAACAGGGGTCAAAACCATCTCTATTGGGGATATAGATGCTTGGTTAATAGTAGAGCAATGTCCAAACCTTCACTAAGCTAAATCATAGTTCTTAATGAATATCCAAACATATTGAAAGTCAATGTTAATGATCAAAGCCATGAAATATAGAATTTTTTTCCCAAAATCCCATGGCAAATAGTAAGTGGAATCAAATCACACACACAACATGACTAGGTATTGATGTTTGATCCCAATTATGCATGTGTAAGGTTTGTTTAAACTATGAATTGATCTAAATAATGGTGACTGATCATGTGGAATAACTAAATTAATTATTAGTCTAAACTAGAGACTTTGAATTCTAACATATTACTATGTTTTACTCAAAAGTTTGTCATTTTTTGAGGTCAACATACCCCCATTATTGAATAATGGGAATCCTTGTGTTAAAATATACAAATTTATACTTTAAAAGTGAAAATTCACTTGACTAGAATACCACTATCATGTTTTCACATTATTCATGACTCTCATTTGGATTAATGAATATATTTTTAGATTATCATGGTTTTTCCCCTTCCAATGTTGCTAGAAATTATGGCTTGTGTCTTACAGGTTCAATAGAATCTCAATTGGGAATAAACATGCTCAGGATTTTGTACTTCAATGGTGAATTGATCTTGCACTAGCTTCTAGTCTATCAAAGATTAATTAGATATATTTTAAGTCATGTTAAAACCTTGGGATAATATTTAAACTTAGATCCATTTTGAATTAAATTCAAATTTGGCAAGAACAATTCTCATGGGAATAATTTATTATGCCATAGACTTAGTTCTATTTTTATCCTAAGGTTTAGTCATATTTTTCAACATGACGAAACCTTAGTCTAAAAATATTATACTTGGTCCCTTTTATGTCCCATAAACCCTTGGTCAATTTTATCATTAATATGGTCTAACTTAATGAAGGGTCCCTTTTTAATATAGTCTTGTCTTTAGACTTTATGCCATATCTTTTTATTATATGTGGGGACCCTTTTATTTTAGTTCTAACTTAGCTTAAGAATTTAGCCTAAATTTTTATTCATATTTTTTAATACAAATAAATACATTAGTATAAGACTTTAGATTAAGTTGTATATTCCCTGATATTTGACTTAAATTTTGTTTTCATTCACAGGATCAATAGTTTGCATTTGGTCAGATGATGTAAATCTAACAACATGCGATCAAATTTATAAAGTCAATCCATAGTTCTAAAAGTTAAAGTCCTAGCATGTTTATGAATATTGATGGTATGTGGCCAAGAATACATATTTTTATTGATGGTGCATAAAAATTCAAATTTTCAATAGAGCCTTGGGATAAGTGAGAGGGTGACAAGTGACACACTCGTAACCAAAGAACACTCAACAAGCAATGGCAATTGACCTTGTGGATCAAGATCTAATGGTGCACATTTTTTTAGGTGAATATGATTGGATGGTACACAAAAAAAAATTAAAATTCAAATATGAATGTGAAGAATACATGTGTCATAGTTGTGGGCGATTAATTAAAGCTTGATCATCTTTTAAATATTGATGTTACATAAATGAGCATACACATTCTGATCAATGGTCTACAAATTAGAGGATACAACTAATTAGATCAAGATCAAAGGAGCATGATTGATATATATAATTAAGATAAATGATAGAAGATTAAGGTTAAAATTTTGACAGAGCTCAGGACCAATGGCAATCGACCTTACGGATCAAGATTAATGAACTGCATTAATCCATGAAAATAAATACAATAATGTGAGGTCAAAGTAGAATTTTTAAATATTAATGATAAAAGTGCCAAAAAAAACTCCATGATGATGCCACATCAGATCCACATAAGATTAATATGTTAGATTGAATATCTTATAGACCTAGTAATGCAAAGGTATAAATATGAATATTTAAGCACAATCAAGTCATGAATCTCACATAAGTTCAAATAGATACCACTATTAAAGCACTATAAAAACCTTTATATAGAACATAACACATCTGGAAACCCTGGTTTGACCATATGATTGTCATAATTGAGACGAGAAGGATTGGATTATCATCTATGCAATGATAATTTGATCTTGAGTTAAACTAAAGACCATTGGTAAGCAATTTAGAGAACTTACAACTATGGTATCATAGAAAAGTGTCTCTAGAGAAGATGTTAAACTCTATTTGAAATCGCATGTAGAAGGAAGAGTCTTTAAGGACACCCAATTAAATGCCACAACTTTAAATACTAGGGACAATAATTGATCGATCCTATTTTGGATTGTTGAGAACTAGAAACCTATCACAAGAGAAGAGGAGAAGAATGTGCCAACAAGAAGGCTATATTATGACCTAGTTTCCATTTATATGATGGGTCTTCATTATTTTGTAGCCAAACCCAAGGTAATACATTGTATATACCTTCTCTATCCTATTTTTAAAGATGCAAAAATAGACAAAGGCATGATTATTCATGAGGGTTATTTTAGGAATATTGTTTATATCTCTCATATAGAATTTTAAAACTATTATAAGCTACCTAAGACCCAATTATACCATACCAATATCAATTATTATGCCAATAAAAATGATTTGAATAACATCCTTGCGCTATGGTTGTATTCTATAAATTAGGTATTTTTAGACTTCAATGGTAACATCCCCATTATGAAATTTATGCCTTAGATAAGAATGATCATGATTATGATTAATAGACTATGTGAAAATTCAACCACCATTTATGTGTATAAAATTTGGGTGCCCTTAGTCTAATTTATGATTGATAAGCAACTCACCCCTCCCCTTGGTGAAGTAGTCAGCACTTGTTTAAGTAGATAGCTTTTGCTATCAATAAGAAGACTAGGAACTAATTCTTCTTGATGTCATCTATACTAAATGCCTTTATTTCCACAACAAATATCTCCAACCTTAGCGAATGGTCACTTTATGAGACACAAATAGTCTCCCAATAATATTCAAAATTGCACATATTAAAATATAGAGACCACATCTAATTCATATGTGACTATGTTTATCCAACCCTATTAGAGGCCATAACTGGGAATCTATTATCCAAATTTAACCCCTTGATCAAAAAGTCAACTAAGGCCATGGGGAACATCTAGTTATACCCTGATTGCACAATCATTAGGATTGAAGGAACATAATACATACCCCTCAAATTACAAATTCATGTGGCAATCAAGTTAGCTAAGTAGGTGGTGGCTTACTAATTATGTAATAGGATAAATGGTCTTTACAATACCAATAGGAAGGGACTACTTCATAGCCTTCTTACAACCATTGGAAGGATTATTTTTGCACAATGGGATGATATTAAAGTTACTTCCAAACAAATCCATCATTTAATCTCAAAATTGATGAGCTAAGGTAGTGGGATCCACATGACAGAGCCAAAGAACACTTGAAATTCAAGGGAATAAATATCCATTATGATCATGAACGAGGTCCATTTGAACCCATATATACAAATGCCTCTTTATTCTCTAAGGTCATCTTTAGATTAAATAAGCAAAACATCAAGCTAGAGTCTAGAATGTAAAGGAGAAAAAGGGGAATGATGATATATGTAAATTGGGACAAAGGTAGTACCATTTTCTGAGTGGTACACCCTATAGAACTCCACAATCTTAGTTATAGATAAATTATAGACCTAAGGCATGAATTGAGAAAAGGCTAAAGGAGAAAAGACCTGATGAAATAACATCATCTTCAACTTAGGAAGAAGAAAAAGGAACACTAGTTTAAGAGGTTCATGTGGTATTATTAGACCTAGGTGAGACCATTGAATATGCCCTCAAAATGTTATCATTATCCTATGAATATGAGGATGAATAAATGAAATAAATAAAGGAAGAGAAGGGGAAAGAAGTGTTAAACCTATTTTTTATAAACACCCCCCAAAATAAAATATGAATTAACCATATTTCTAGTTAAGAACAAGAAGCCCAAGGTGACCTTCACTCATCCTTCGAGTGAATTTAATCTATTTAGTGAGGAAAACTTAATTTAGGGTCTAACCATTCCCGAATGGATCATTTATGGAAAATTACAAAAAGTATCAAGTGCACATCATCATTGGGAAATGGTGAAAGCAATCAATATTCTACTACATGAGGAAGTCAAGCCATGAATATTTGGATTTCAAAAGGAGGAAGATAAAATAATGGCTAATTTAAGAGAATAAAATGGAGCACAAATGGAGATCCTAACTCCTAAGGTGATATAATCTTCAGTCAACATCAAATTTGACCCAACCACTACTAGTTTATAGAGAGTAACTAAGAAAAATTCCATGGTTGGTGGAGAAGAGTTTACTTTTTAGAAAGTGGAACCTCTTTTTGGATTAACTCTACTTGAGGGGGAAAATTCTATTGAAGACCCAATATTTGAATAAAATGATCTTTAAATGGCTCAGGCTCAGATGGATTAGTTGAAAATAATGATCAAGGGAATCTTGTAGAAGAACAAGAATTTGAAAGAACAAGCCATCTTATCAATCTAGGAAGATAGATTCATGCATTTTGAAGAAACCATGGTTGATTTGTTCAAATATTTAAAATTAGTCAAGACTAGGTAGGATGTATAAACAAATAAAGTACTAAGGCTGCAAGATATATTGGACAATGGTAGGATTCAAGCTACCAAGTAAAGGATTTGAAAAATATCTTGACTAAAAATTAAATCATTTAATATAAGATAGTCAACCTAGCTCACCTTAATATGGATATACTAATTGATAAGATTAAAGTCTTGATTAGCTAGTCAAAGAAGATGGAGAGCATTTATAAGGATGTAAAATAACAAGAAGATAAAATTATACACATATTAGATATCTTGATCAAAGAGCCTACCACACTTAGTCCCTTGGGTTTGATAACTAATGAGGAGTTCAAGCACAAAACAACTCAATTCGTGCAAGAATTAAGGAATCAACGAAAAGGGAAATTAGGGGCTAATAATGGGCCTACTTTTATCATCAGAATAAAATATAGGAGCTATCATAGGCATAAACAAGCTTTGTAAATGGCTAAGAGGGACCTCAAGGTCTTATAATATCAATAAAAGGAATTTTTCATGAGACCTATCATTGATCTCCAACTTATCAGTGAACAACATTATAGAATGAATATCCTATAGGGAGGATAAAAGACTAAAACATCACAAGGGTATCCAAGTTAGTTAAGGTAGGAATACTATTTTAGAATTGAGCTTGTATACTTTTGAAAATATAATATTCTTTTGTAAAGGCATGTGCAAATTGTAAATCACATTGCCTATAGGTTAGTAATTTATAATATTTAGAAGTTTCTCAAATGGTTTTAAAAGGACAACCATCCTTGAATTTTGACATGAATAACTGACACACCTCATGAAAGGTCTATATAAATAGGTATTGACCATTGTAAAATAGGGGAGTTTTTAGATCCAAAAAATATTATGTAATTTTTGTGCAATTAATATAACCAAGGAATTCTTCAAAGTTTGTCCAAAATTTGCATGTCTTTTGTTATCTTGGCTGTTAGCTCACTTGTTTGTTCTAAATTCTAGATTTGAATTATTGGCATGTACATATGAATGTAGATATGTTAACTTGTGCCAATTCTAGGTTAATTGAAAGTTCTCAAGTTCATTTTGTTCTCTTACTCTTCTTTCATTTGGGCTAATGTTATTTTCTTGTAGGCTAAATCTTTAAAGTGAACTTGGTTCTTATTTTTATTATTTTATACATTCCTTAAATGTTTTCTTGATGTGGATAGGATTCTAAATTATGTTACTTGATGTCATATATTGGTTAAGTACATGTGTAGATGATATTTTAACTTTGTCATGGTACTTGGAATGAAGATTGGTAACATCTCTTCTCTACCTTACCCTTCCTTTTGCTCATTTTTAAAACTAGATCACTCTAGATTAATTTTCATTATAATTTACTCTTAAATTAGTCTTTAGGTTCATTCTTGATCATAAATCACCATTATTATCATAACTTCATTCATATTTTACATAGATTAACTATTTGGCCATGGTGGCTGCCAACCACCAAACTAATATAAATTTGTGAAATAGATCACTTGTTCTACCTATATTCCTTTAATAGATAACAATATTATCACAACCTTCAACTCATGATCTAAATTATTATAATTTTAAAATGAGAAGTTTTCTTGAATACTCTAGGCACCTATGATACATATTCAGACATCAATACATGGACTTATAAAACTTGAATAAAGCCTCAAAGAAGGATAATTACCTAATGCCTTCATAAGATGAATATCTATAGATATTAGACTCTCAAATTATACCTTTATTAGATGGTTACTTAGGGTATAATTGGGTAGTGGTAAATTATGAGGACTAGATAAAGATAATGTTTATAAAAAATTGGGGTATATTTGCTTACAAAAGGATGTCATTTGGCCTATTCAATATAGGTGATACCTTCCATCGTGTCATGGATATTGAATTAAAGGATATTATTATCAAATTTAAAGTCATATACATGGATGGCTTAACTGTATTTCCTAATAATAGAGAATATCACATCAAAGACTTAAGAGATATATTACAGAGGTATAAATATAATGGAGTCTACCTAAAATTGAAAAATTGCATATTTGGGGTCATAAAGGGTAAGTTTCCTAGCCACATCATCTTAAAACAAGGTATTTTAATAAACCCAGAGGGATGGAGGCAATTATAACTTTTTTGTTCCTTGGTAGTATAAAAGAGCTAAAGTTATTCTTGGGTAAGATCAACTTCATAAGTAAGTTCATTTTGGACTTTAAAAATATATTTTGACCACTAAACAACATGTTAAATAATGATTATAAGGTTGAATAGATGGATAAATAAAAAGCATATTTACTTGGATTAAGAAATTAATTACAAATACATAGGTGCTAATTAATCCTAACTATACATAGACCTTTTAAATCTACCCATTTACCTTAGAATACTTAGGTGGTACTATTCTAACATAGAAAAAAGAATTTGGGGATGAGAGACCTGTCTCATTCATTATTTCTCCACTTCATATTGTTAAACTAAGGTATTCAAATATAAACAAACAAGATTTTACCTTAATCAAAGTAGTCAAAATATTTCAACACTACATTCTTTGTAGTAAGGTATTTTTAGTGGTGCCTAACCTAATAGTGAAGGTTATGTTAATATAAAATATGTTGGGTGAGCAAAGGGAAAGTGGATGACCATTCTCTAGTAGTTTGACCTAGAAATTCAGCCAATGAAAATTGTAGGAGATCAAGGGCTCAACAAGGCCATGGCTAAAGTAGACCCATATATAGTTTGATAGTAATACATAATGTAAGATATTATGAAAAATGACTGGTACCAATATGGTTTACTATTTTATCAAAAATGAATGTCAAGTGACTTAAACTCAACTCAGAGAATATCCTTACACCTAAAAATCAAAAAATTCATGATCAAATCAGGAATGTTATATAAAATAAATCATGAAGGCATATATTTAAGGTCCCTTAAAAAACAAGAATTATATGTGTTACTCAATGATTTCCATAGGATATATGGAATTCATCATGGTTCATGGAGTGTTACAAATCATTAGATATTTAGGGTAGGGTTTTACTAGATGCATTTTTTTAAATATTCTCATGCTAACATTTGGATCTGTCATAACTACCAAGTTTCCATGTATAGAGAATGTACCCCTATCATGTGATTTCAACTAGCTATTAATGTCTAGCCATTCATAAAGTGGGGATTGGACTTAGTTGGTACTATAAATGCTAATTCCTCCACATGACACAAGTTCATCAATATAATAAGTGATTATTTTACCCATTTGATAGAAGCTCAAACATGCAATAATAACACAACTAATGTGGTAATCAACTTCCTACAAGAACATATCATCATCAAGTTTGGGATGATTACAACTCTGGTATTTTATAACCACCCTAATTTCTCCTCTCTTCAATTTACTAAATGGGCCTATGAAAACTAGGTAATCCTTAAGCTATCTTCCAATTACTATCCATAAGGGAACATGGTGGCTGAATCTACTATTAAAAACTTACTATATATAATTATGAAGATCTTGGCAAAGAACCCTCAAGATTGGCATAATGTTATAAAATTTGCATTGAAGTCTAATAGGAATATTATTAAGTCAACCTTAGAAATGTCACTGTATCATCTTGTTTATGGCCAACATCACATATTTCCATTTAACCTAAGAATCCTCACATTATAGCTAATGAGATACTAACTAAGAAAATATGATAATATAAAATTTCACCTCATTAACCTAATTCAACTAAAATAAAAAATATATTCATCCTTACTACATTTCAACAAACACCAAGAGGTCATCTAATGTTGGTTTTAAAAGAGAGAAAAGGTGAAATCCTTTCAAATATCTGATATAGTCCTCTATAATAAGGTTCATAAAAAAAAAGGGATGACATGAAAAGTTTGATTCTCAATGGTTGGGTCCCTACCAAATCTATAAAATCTTGGGAAAGAATGCTTTCAACCTAGGGTGTATGGATGGTGAGGATGTCCCATTTCTTGTCAATGGTTAGTTACTCAAACACTACTTCTAGGCTTGAATTTGCCTCAAAAGTTCATGTAAATACTTTATCTTTCACTTCCTAATTTTTCTTTCTTTATTTCCTATTTTTTTGCCAATTTAGTTTATTTTTATTGATTTTTAATGTTTCATTATCTATCTAACATCATTTTTTGTCTCTTTTTACCCTAACCATCTATTTTTACCTATGAGTTCCTATATTGGTTGATATAAGGAAGAATATAAGGTGTGTACATAGATAGCTCAAATAATGTTCTAGTGTGTAAGTACTCTAAGTATTTTATAGTGTTAGATTCTATTAATGAATCAGATTTGAAGGTCTATCTATCATGTGCATTATGATTTTTTTAATTTTGGATTAATTTTGGGTAAAAATATTTGGTCAATGAAGACATTATCTCAAAACTAAGCAAGAAATCACATCTTAATGGTTTATATTTTTCCTATGTGAACCTACTATGGTGAAGATCTTGGGTGAAAAAATACATAATTCTACATTTCTCTTGCCATTATGGTCCCCAACCCAAAACTAAGATGTTAAAAATGAAAAAAAATGAAAATATAAATCAAGACAAGAAAATAAAATAAAAAATCAATATCTAAAAAGCCAATCTAGGTGATTTAGGAAATATCTACCAGAGCTATAGATGCTTGGCTAGTAATGGAGAAAGGCCTTGAGTGGAATCAAAAGAAAATCCATTTTGTCTATGGATACTAATCTGGTTGTGTATAAATGTATAGGCAAGCATTCTTAAGATATGATTCACTATCCTAATGATTTGATCCATAGTATCTAGTCCTTACAGGTTATTAGAAGTGATCATTTAAATCATACGCACACACCTAATCATTGATAATGCCTAATTTGGTCATTTATCCACTTCCATCTTCTCCTATATTGAATCCATTCATGTTCCATACATAATCTGATATAAGGATTCAAGGTTTGTAGATATATTTCTATCATTCCAAAATAGTCAAGAGTATTTTATAGAAGATTCACCATTTTTTATTACTAACATAACAAGCCCTAATTGATACAAGAATCAAGGAACCTCCTTTTTTATCATTTTCTCTACTCGCACTTACACTCATAGTTTTCTGGTCTTATCACTCTGTATTTTTATATGTGGTCTATTTTTATTTGCATGCCAAACTAAGGCCTAAAAAAATCACCATTAGAAAGACCACATACAAGTGATAAAACTTCATATTTAACATTTAACATGAAATTGGAGTTTTGACCTCCCAATTTTCATTTGAAACCTATGTCTCTTAGCTCTTTAAGCCTACTCTAGGGGATCATATTGATTTTCATGCCTTTCAAGTTCTTAAACCATATCCCATTATGATGACCGAGTTTGAATGACAAATTTTCATATAAAACACTTGGTCCTGAAGTAGAGTCTTTTTACACTTACACTCACCTATAAATCTTACCTCTTTACTCTCTCAACTCCCTATAACCACTTCAAAGGGCCACTTTTATTTTCATGTCCTTTCATATCATGAAATGAATTTCATAAAATTACCAATCTCATGTGAGTTATTTTCATATTTCTCACTTGGTCTCTAGATGAGTTCTTGATGCACTTTAGATTTTTTGAAATTCTTGTATAGAACCCTTATTAGGTTAGGCTATATGTGATGATTTTCTCTCTAAGTTGCAAGACATAATCAGGTCCTCAAAATCTAATTAGGTCTTTACATTTTTTTTCCATGTATTTCTAATTAGATATTTTCTTCTAAATTCATCTAAGGGTCTGTTGAGGTCAACATACCTCCATTTATAAAAAATAAGGACCCTTGTAATTATTTTTGTATATTTTTACCTTAAATTGAAAATTTACGTGATCAAAGTATCATTAACATGTTTTCACATTATTTATATTTGAATATTGTCCACACCTTTACTTGGTTGAATTATTTATTCATGGCTCTGATTTGACATTGTCTAAGTTTTCTAACATTTTCTCTTCATGTTTTAAGTTATAAGTGTAATGGAACCCTCCTTGAATGAACTATGCCTAGATTTTATAGTTTATTCCCAAATTGGGATTTTACTAGCCTTTGGTATATATAAAGTTAAATTAAATCCATGTTTGAATCTTCTTGAAACCCTCATTCAATAAACCCTAACATAGGTTTTTTTGGATCAAATTTCAAAATTGGTGGGAATAATTCATGTGGGAACACTTTAAAAATGCCATATACTTAGTTTAATTTTTTATATTAAGACCCAATCATGTTTTTCAACATGACCAAACCTTAGTCTAAAATTATATCCTTGGTCCCCTTTATGTTCTAATTCCCTTATTCCCTTTACCTTAGCATGGTCTAACTTTATAATTAGAGGGTCCTTTTATTATGTTGATAATCTTGGCCTAAATAATGCACGGTCTTTTTTTTTATAAATTAGATTAAAATCTTAGTCCTAAGGTCTCATTCATGTTTATTAACATAAACAAGACCTTAGTCTTAAGATATTATTCTAAGTTCCATATACCTCTGAGTCCTAACATAAACATTGTTTTTGTTTGCAGAATGAATGACACACATTTACTTAGGAAAATATAATTTAATGGTGTGAGATGTGCTTGATAAGTATAAGATACTGATCCATGGGACCAATCTCACTTGACTCCACAGATCGACATCAATGATCTATGTTCACTCAGATGGCCAACATCCAATGATGCATGATCAATATTAAGAACAACAGGTTTCCTTTTAATTATATATACCTAGCCTAAGACTTTACCCTAATGTTTCAATTATATTTAATAATATAATAATACATTAGGATAAAACCTTATGTCATGAATTTTATTTGAAGGGTACTATTTAAAAAAAACATAGATTAGAGATTTTACCCTAAAGTTTTGGTATATTTATTAATATGATAAGAACTTAGGTTAAAAACCTTAGGTTATGTCCTTTTATTATTATTCATAGGGTCCCCCTTTTATTATGTTCTAATCTTAGCTTAAACATTTTAGCCTAAGGTTTATTTGTTTTATTAACATGAAATAAAACCATAGTCTAAAGTCTTTAACCTAAGTTATTTATGTGGATTGACCCTTAATTAAAAATTGTACATATTTTCAAGATCAATGATCCACATTTTCTCAAACAAATATGATTGAATGGAGCATATTCAGTCAAAGATTCAATGATGCCTTTGAGATGGAGAGGAAGTGACAAGTGTCATAGTCATAACCAAAGGACAATGAACAACTAATGGTAGTCCATCTAATAGATCATAATCAAATGGACCATGTTTATTTGGATGATGATGATTAGATTATGTAATATGAGGGTAGACTTTTCAATAAAGATCCTAGTTAATGTGAGACTACCACATGGTGAGAATGCATTAACTGGTAAGACAGATAGAGTACAAATCTAAGAAGGCCCATGGGACTACCATGTGGCAAAACTTTAGTGCATAATATAGATTAATATTGTACATCTTCTAAAGGTTAGTATTTCATGTTTATTGGTACCTATTAGATCCAATGGTGCATAATTAAAATTGAAAATTCAAAGACCCTACAAACAAAAATAGAGATGGCCACATGGAAAAGTGCATGAGATTATAGAACTAACAAGGTGAAGAGTTCAGAAGGCTTATGAGACTACTAAGTGGTAAAACCTCATATCCAAATACATATAATGACCAATGATGTTAAACTCGAGGGATCAAGATCAATTGCCAACATTGGTCTATGCAAGGGGATCTAATGGTGCGAAATAAAAGTGAATTTTTCAAAATTCAATGATCATATTTTTAAACATTAATGAGCAAGTTTTCCATGAAACTACCACATAAATGCCATAGTTATGCCACATAAAAATAAAATGACAAATTTGAAGATCTTATGGGCTTAAAAAAATCAAAGGTATAAATGCATGATCTGAATGGAAATCTAGGGCATGAATCTCATTTAAGTGAAAATAGTCACCACCATTAAAGTTATAGAAAATGCCTAACATCTACAAAATCACTAATTTGATCATAAATTAATCATATTCAAGTTTAATATATTGAATCACAATGTGAGCAAAGGAATTTGAATCTAGAATCAAACCCTAGGGAAGATCTTCAAGGATACACTATTTGATGTAATGGCTCTAAATACAAGGGAAAAAAATTATTCCCATCCATTTTGGACAATCTAAGAACAACCAATCATATCCAGAGTGGAGGAGAAAAACTTGTCCAAGAAAAAGAGATATTATGACATTATGGCCATTCAAATGATTGGTCTTCATTTCACTACAACCAAACTAGAGGTACTACATTATACTGATGTTATCTCTCCCATATTTAAAGACTAAAATTTTGATAAAGGCATGGTAGTTCATGAACATAGGTTTAGGAAGGTTGCATATATTTATCTTTTGGTTAGAGGACTACTATAAATTTCCCATGTCCCAAGTAGATATACCTACAATAAACAAATGGGCTAAGAAGAATGACATGAAGACCATCCTTGCCCTATGACTGTATTGTATAAATTAGGTAGCCTCTGATCTAAGTTGTAATGTCCCAATCAACCAATTTAGGCCTAAAATTAGGATGATAATGACATTAATGAATATACTATGTGGAAACCCCTCCACCACATATGTGGATAAACTATGGGTCCCCATGTTCTATTTTATGGTCGAGAGAGAACTTGCACCTCCTCTTAGGGAGGTTATTAGCACTTATCCAAGTAGATAATTCTTTGGAATAAATAAGAATACCAAGAGTTACTTTTATATGATTTCATACTTGCTAGATGCCCTACTTCCCACCACCAAGATTCCTAGAATAAAATAATGGTCACCTAAGGGAACCTTGATAGCCACCCAATATTATTCCAAATTTCACATTTTCAAGTATAAATATCACATATAACTGATATGCAATTTTTTATATCTAGATTTAGTAGAGGCCATTATAGGAATATCAATGATGAGGGTCAATACTCTAATAAATAAGATTGTTAAATCTATAGGTGATATATGGCTATATATTGACTACACCATAATTAGGATTACAGGGACATGATGCACCCCACTTAGGATACTAATTCATGTGCCCATTAAACTAGATAAACAAGAGGTAGCATACTATATATGTAATTACATAGATGGTATTTGCATGACAAAGAGGAAATTAATGCTCCACACCTTCCCCATTACCATTAGTAGGACTATGTTTCAACAATGGGACAATATTGAGCTTTCCTCTAAACTCAAGGCCTATTTTTTATTACAAAATGATGAACTAAGATAGTGGGATCCCCAAGGAAGATTTTTGGGGTAATTGAAGGTGAAATGGATCAATATGACATATGAATACTATCCTAGACCATATGACCCAATATACACGAAAACCTCTTCATTGATTGAGGTCTTGATAAGATTGACAAAACATAACATCAAGCCAGAGTCTATATTATAGAGATAAAAAAATCCAAGTGATGATATATGCTAGCAGGGTTCAAGACAATACCATTTTATAAGAGATCCATCTTTTAGACCTCTTCTATTTTAGTCACAAATAGAAGAGAGGAGACCTAAAGAGATTGCATCTTCCTCAAGTGAGGTAGTAAAACTAGAACCATAGATTGAAGAAATTGACATAATAATATTGGACCCTGAGGAGATAGTGGAGGATGATCTAAAGATGATATCTAGTGCCTATTAATTTTATTAAGAAGAAGCTTAAACTAAAGATATAAAGAAAGAAAATGGGAAGGAATTAACCTTGGACTTAGTCTAGTAGGCACCCTAAAAAAATGTTGAGCTAGCTTTGGCTCTAGTAGGAGCCAAGAATTCCAAGTTAACCTTCACTCATCCTTTAAGTAAAATCAACCTTTTTAGTGAATACAACCCAATATAGGGTCCAACCATTCCAAAAAAAATTTTATATGGAAAATTACATAAAGTTCCTAATATGTACCATTCTTGGGCAATAACAAAGTCTATCCATATAACTGTGCATGATTATCTTAAGTCATAGATTGTGGCTTTGTAAAATGAATAATAACAAAGGATGATGGATCTAAGAGAGCCAAGTGGAACATATATTGAAACCCCTACTCCTCAAGTGACACAATCATTAGTTGGCATTAGGTTTAACCTAACAATAGTTGATTGCAAAGATTCACTGAGAATAAAGCCATGGTTGGGGGAGAAGAATTCATTTTTCAAAAAGTGGAACCATTTATTGGCTTGACTCCTATTGAATGGTAGAGACTAGATGAAAACCCCATATTTAAGGAAAATGTGCTTGAATTAGCTCAAGCAAAATCATCTCAATTTTAGGCTGCCATCAAAGGCTTGTAGTAGTACAGGGAAAATCTACATCAGTAGATGGAAAATTTAGAGAATCAAGCTATATTGTTAGTTACAAATTCCATGATTAATATGTTTGAAAAATATTTATATGATGTATTTGAATCCTTAAAATCAACAAGGTCTAGACAAAATGCATTGAGACAATAGGATGCAACAATAAAAGGTTTATTCACCCAATGGAAGAAATCAAAGGTCAAAATGAAGGAGTTAGTCAACATCTTGATATAAGATCAAATCCCTAGTTTTAAGACCATTAACTTCACTCACTTAAACACAACCATGGGATTGATTATAGATAAGACCAAGGGTTTTTAGTACATGGTCCAAAAGCTTAGAAATATCCCTTAGAGATGAAAAGGAGATACTAGATAGGATACAACAATTCCTTGGGACCATACTTTCTAAACCAACAACACTGAGCCCTATGGGCCTCATACTAGATGAAGAATTCAAGCACAAGTCTACCTTGGTCATGTAAGAAGTAAGGAGAAAAAGCCAAGGCAAATCTAGGATATATAATATCAGGTTCATGGATATGATCATAACAACTAAATAAAATATTAATGAGGCAAGGATCAATAAAGAGGCATTGGGAAGAAATGATAGGGACCTTGGAGACCTAGCTAATCAAGAAGATGATATTTTCCTAGAACTAATAGTTAATTTGAAGCTTAATTATGAGCAACATTAGAAGATAGTAAAGATACTAAAATAGTAATAGGGGACTTTAACTATACAAGGATCCCAAGGAAAATTTGGTTAAGGAAATGCTTTTATAGAAAATGTGTAATATTTTAAATAATATAATTTTATTTTTGTAAAGTCATGTGCAATTTGTAAGCACATTGCCTATAGGTCAATCCACTTGAGAAAGTTTAATGTGTTTTAGAACTTTTGTAGAAAGGATAGATTTCTTTATAGTTGTACTTTTCTAGTTGGATATGATTGACCATCATACTTCATTGTATTCTATAAAAGGAGTATTATCATCTGTAAAAATGGAGGGATTTTTTGAGCCAAAAACTTGTGTAAAATTTTGATTAATTAATTCAAACAAGGAATTCTACATTGTCCATATTCATTTCTATCATTTGTTATTATAGTTTGTCTCTCACTTGGTTTTTCTCATTTCTAGATTTTAATGGTTATTGTGAAATCTTGATGTGCATATTTTAATTTCAGATTTTTTAACTTGTGTCTATGCTAGGTTGACTAAAAGTTCTCAAGTTCATTTTATTTCTTTTACTCTTCTTGCATTTGGGCTAATGTTGTTTTCTTGAAGGGCTAGATCTTTAAAGTGAACTTAGTTCTTATTTGAAAATTTATCATTCCTTAGATGTATGCCTAATATTTAGTAAGATTTGATCAAATGATATTTCATATTATACATTGGTTAAGTTCATAGTTGGAGGACATTTGATCTTTGTCATGATGTTTGGGATGAAGATCAACATCTCTTTTTTGCCTTACCCTTCTTATCAGTTTTTTTAACCAGATTACTCTAGATTGATTTCAATTGTAAATATACATGTTAGATTAGTATTTAGATTAACATTTATTATAATTTACTAATATTAGTTAATATGTCTTAATTCTATGCAAAGATATAGGCCAAGGTGGCTCCCAACCACTAAACTTTGTAAATATTGTGAAACTGTCCATTTGATTTGCCTCTATTTCATCATTGGATATAGGATTATCGTAACCTATAACTCATGAACTAAATTATTTTAATTATAAAATGAGAAGTTTTCTTTAAAAACTTTGAGCACTTGTGATACAAATTTAGTCATCAACAGGTAGAGCTTCACTGGTAACTAAAAGAGGGCCAATTCTTTGTAAATTTGTAGTATATTTGTTATTTTTTGTGAATTATATTTAAATATCACTCTAATATTTTCATATTTATGTTTATTTTATCATAATCATGTAAATTTTGGTGATATTCATAGTTTCATTTTTGGTATTTGTGCTTATTTAGATAAATAATGATATTCTTTGAAAACATATGTTGAATTGTGGTAAAGATAGCTTTAGATTTGTAAACTCAATAGTTTTGAGGTTAGTGACAATAATTTTGATTAAATATTGATAGATACTTTGTAAATTTAAGATTATTTTAATTCAAAGGTGTAAATATTAGTCATACTTATGTATTGGGATACATTTTTGAGCTAACCTATTTAAAGATTACTATCCTTTGTATGAATCTTTGTAAAATTTGTAAATGTGCATTTATAATCATTGTTTTCTTAAAATATAGGATTGATGCATCCTATTTAAAATAGGATTAAAATTTATCATGTTATAATTACCAAATATCAAAACAAGGTAACATTTAGATATTTGGTAACCTCTGCTTAAACTAGAAGTCCATAAGAAAGCTAGGTAGGATAAAGGTAAGTGAAGGACTTCGAAATCTTTGCCAACTTCACCAATTTAGGCTACTCTTGTCTTTTATACTTATCAAGGTATGTATTTTCTAGGTGGATCTTCAATAAATATGCCAATTGTGGTATATGACCTTCCTCACAATCTTAAAAAATATTTTCCAAACTTTAGTCATAGTGGTATTGTAACTACAAAAGAACATATTAAATCATTCAGAGTTGATTTAAGATTGTTAAATGTTACTCATGAATATGTAGTGTGTAGGTTATTTACTTTCACTTATAAATGTGATACATATGAATGGTTTATAAATATCCTAAAAAATTACATTTCTTGTTGGGTTGATTTTAATAATGTCTTCACTGACCAGTTTAGTCAAATTATTAGTCATTGTGTCTTATACTAGTAATTCACATAGTTAAAAGGGATACAAATGAGCCCATAAGATATTCTAATGTTATGTTCTATAAAAATTTTATTAGGACCATAAATCCCTATAGACTTGATGAGGCCTTAGACATGGGAACTTATAAGGATGCTTTAGATCTTATGACTTCTATTTTCATAAATAGAGTTCTTGGGCCCATGAACACATTAGCTTTAACCTATGCTGAGGTTGTGATTATTAATGACTAGATGCAACCCCAAGGAAAATTGACATACTATATTAATAATTCCAATCCAAATTTACCAATTATTAATGTTATTCCTAATTCTAACCAAAATTTACTTTCCCTAAACCAACTGTCAGTCATGAACCAACTACCTTTGAGACATGCTCATCCTACTCAAAACCTGGTATTCCTGAGCAATGATACCCATGGATCTCATCCATAAGATTATAAATATTTAATTCCTATATGTAATTCTAACACCCAAGTTAATAATTGAGAGGCCCTAAAGAATGAGAGTGACTCTATCCTCAAGATGGTTCAAAATTTTAACATTGACTTCCTTCAATTGTAAAAGGAAGTAAGAAATACTATAGAAAGATTTGTTAAGAATTACTCCTTTAAAAGGTTCAATAGGCCCACTAATATATTTAAAAATGATAACTACCATTAAAATAAGAACAATGAGCCATCTACTAGCAAAAATGTTCTTGGTATAAACCTTATTGATGTTGCTTTATCCAAAAATGTTGGTAAGTCTCAAAAGTCTACACATACGAATGTTCCAATACATAAAATTAAGGAAAATGTTACTATTTTCCTACTTAAAATCAATATATTTGGTAAAAATATGCATAATTATTTATTATATTCTAGTGCATCTACAAATATAATGCCTAAGCCTATTTGTGAATAGTTAGGTTTGACTCTTATTAAATCTAATATAGTTATAACTCAATTAGACAAATCAAGAGTCAAAGTGATTGGTGAATTACTAAATTTTCACATGTATATTTCCTTAGATCAAAGAATATAATAGTTCATTTATGTCTAAGTGGTGGACATCCATGATGCTTATGGGATGCTATTGAGTAGAGACTAGACTAGAAGCTTGAATGGTTATATGTCAATAGTTTGTTTGCACATGTGGTTGACTTGGAAGGGAGTCCTTAACCAATTAAAGATAAAAATTGAGCCTAAAATGAAAAACATGAATATTGAGTAAAATGATGTTAATGAAAGAGACAACATGGTGAACTCAAATTTAGGTTTTTACACTTTAAACAAGGTATGTGATTCTAAGACTTCTCATGATTTTCCTAGAATGTAGAGATTACATTTTGATGGTGTTAGGTGTAAGTCTAGGTCTATAGTAGGAATTATTATCACCAATCCCATTTGGAAATAACTAAAAGCTACTTTTCGACTTCAGTTTCCTTATACTAATAATCTTGTAGAGTACAAAGATCTAATTCTAAGATTGCAATTTGCCATTAATAATAAGGTTAAAGAAATCTTGTTTCATGGTGACTCATAACTTGTGGCTAATCAGGTTAGGAGTAATTATCTATGCTAATTATCATACCTCAAGAGATATAGTTTTAGAGTATAGGATTTACTTGAATCTTTTAATGCTTTCAACATTGTTTTCATCCCTAGGGAAGAAAACAAGGTTGTTGATGAGCTTTCCTCAGTTTCAAGTAATCTCATGCCAAGTAAATACTCTCAAAACCTTATTATTGATCTTGTCCCATTCCCTTTGGTCCTTAATAATGTAAACAACCTATATGTATTTAATGACAACTGATAAATCTTGGACTTTATGAGTAACTCAGGATCATTTGAGGCCCATGTCATAGATGAGGCCTGTGAAAATACTATTGAATAAAATGATAGATTTGATAACAAAGTCATTAAATTGAATTAAAATAAAATAAAAAAGGCATGATTGCCTTGGAAAGGTTATTTGATCAAGTTAGACTAGTTGAAACACTAGGATTCCCAAATTGAATGGGAAGGATTACAACATAATTAATGTTGGATTTCAAGGTCAACCTTGGTTATATAACATGCACAAGTCTATAAAATAAAAGATCAAAATAAATGTTGGCCAAATATAAAGATATCATATCATGGTCCTATGATGACCTAAATATCTTTGATCCAAAGGTCATAACTCATACGATACCTTTAAAAAAAAACTATAAACCTTTTAGATAAAAGCAGAGGCCTATCAAACCAGTCTAAGAACCACTAATATAAATAGAGATCAAAAATATTTTAGATGCCAATATCATGTTTTCCATTAGGCATTCCACCTGACTTTCCAATTTAGTCCCTATCCAAAAGAAAAATGGTGAAATTAGACTATGCATTGATTTTAGAAACTGAAATAGAGCATCTAAGAAAGATAATTACCCCTACCTTCTCTTAACCAAGTAATAGAAGTAGTTTTTGGTTTTGCTATGATGTCCTTTCTTGATGGATTTTTAGGGTATAACTAAGTGTTGGTAAATCAGGAAGATAGGATTACAACTACTCTTACAACCAAGTGGGGTAAGTTTGCCTACATGAGAATGCCTCTTTTATTGATAAATATAGGATCCACCTTTTAAATGGTTATGGATCATGATTTTCAAGGTTTTCTAGGTAAGTTCATTATTATATAAATGGATGATTTGACTATCTTTTCCAATAACAGGGAAGATCATATTATGCACCTAAAATAGGTATTTGAAAGATGTAGAACGTATGGGATTTTTTTCAACCCAAATAAATGTATTTTCTATGTTATTGAGGGAAAACTATTAGGACATGTTATCACTAAGGAGGTAATATCTATAGACCTAGATATAGTAGATGCTATATCAAAAATAGAGTTTCCTAATATTAGGAAATAACTAATGTCATTCTTTGAAAAAATTAATTTTATAACAAGCCATTAAATGATATGTTGAAGAAAGATGTCAAAATCACTTGGAATGAATAAACCAAGGATTTTCAGGACATCAAGGAGGAAATTGGACAATCTCCAGTCCTGATAAGTTTGTACTTTTCCAAAGTTTATTACTTTTATTCCTTTTCTTTAGATCATACTATTGTTATATTTTTAAATAAAAAAATTGAAGGATGTGACCATCAAATTGGTTTTATGAGTACTAATATTAAAATTTTTGAGTTAAAATACTCTTTAATTGATAGTTAAGCATGTGTTTTGGTCAAAGTATTAAAAATGTTTAGGCATTATAACCTTAGGAATAAGGTACATATAATCTTACTTGATCCTACCACTAAGCTCATGCTAAGTCATAACGAACTAGGAGAAAGTAGAGGTAAGTGGATGTATGTGCTTCAAGAATATGATGTTGAAATGAAGATGGATAAATTGGTAAGGTGCTAAGGTTTAATTAGTTAATTTTCATTACTAAACCCAACCTAAATGTCATACGGGTTAAACAAAAAAAAATTAGTCCAATGATTGGTATGATCCTATTATCCATCTACTGATCAATGGCACTTATCATATAGGGTTGACCAAGGTGAAAATAAGAAACCTAAGACTCAAGGGAGCCCACTACCTGATTAAATATGGAGTGTTTTATAGGAAAAAATTTGAAGGCATTTATTAGAGGTGTGTATCCAAAGAGGAAGTAGCTGAGATCATGATCATTTTTCATGAGAATATGGGAATTTGACATCCATCTAGAAGAACCAAAACACACAGAATATTGAGGGCTAGATAATACTAGCTTACCATCTTCAAGGACACTCACAAACATGTGAGAGAGTGTCATTCTTGTTAAATGTTCAACACCAAAGAAATAAAGGTAGTCATGACACTATAACCATTTATGTTAGATAAACCTTTTTCTCAATAGGGGATAATTTTTTTAGGGGTCATAAACCATAATTCCTCTGAGGGTCACAAATATGTTCTAATTGCTACTAAATATTAAAAAAAATGGACTGAAATAGTGGTGAACAAGCAACATAGAACCAAATAAGTGAGAAATTTTTTAGAGGAAAAGATATGCACCAAATTTAGGATACCCATCTCCTTGGTCTACGATAATGGATCATCTTTTATATCTATTAAGATGACCGAATGGGCATATGATAATAACATCATTCTCAATTTATCATCCAACCATTATCCTTACGATAATGGAGTATCTTAAACACTAAATAAGAAATTGATAAAGGAATTAAAGAAGTATACATTATAAAATCATAGAACATGGCATAAACTACTCAATTATGCCCCATGGGCAGATAGGACAAGAGTCAAACAAGCTCTCAAAGCATCACCATTCTTAATAGTGTATGTCCAAGATCCCATCTTCCCCATCACCCTCAAATTACCAACGTATAAGTTCATGAAATACTATATATAAGAAGATAAATAATTTGAAAATTTAAGGTTGATAGACATCATATAGATGAAAGATGCAAGACAAGATGATTTTGCCAATTTTATTAGACACCAAACCACTATCAAGAGGTGTATTGATAAATGATCAAAAATAAATGTGTTTAGGCAAGGAGACTTAGTTCTTCTTTAGGACAATGAATCTGAGCCCAAAAGAAAACATGGAAAATTTACACCTTTGTGGATAGGTCCTTATTAGATTGCTAAGATACTTGGAGATAACACCTTCAATCTGAAAGACTTATAAGGAGCAGAGTTAACATTACTCACCAATGGGTAGTACTTTAACCACTAGTTTTCTATTGCTCCCCCTAGGTTCTTGATGGAGTAAACTATAAGGATAGTTAGAGTTAGTGTAGGTAAGCTAGATTAGTTTATTTCTAATTTTTCCTTCCTATCCCTTGTTTATATATAAATTTGTATATATTTTTTTTCTTTTAATTTTATTTCTATTTTATATTTGTGTTTCTGCTTTCTCTACTTTGTTCCTTTCTTGTAATAAGTCATTTTGGATAGCCCTCAGCTCAAAGTTCACACAATTACTTATAAACCTCACAATTCAAAAATGTAGGTAGGAATCTTAAACATATGTTGACCATGGGTTTGAAATATGAGCTTAATGTTATAATTTAGAGAAACTTGTAAGGATTAATGGATAGTTTGTTTGTTTCATAAGGTTTTAAACCTTGTTTCATTATAAGCTTTGTTTTGAGAAGGATTGAACCTATGGGATGAAATATTGAATTATTAAGACACAGTCATGCTTGCACTTAATAAACATCCTTGCCTGGGACAAAGGTTACAACCATAGATGATTTTTTGGAGATCAAACATTTGACCAAATCCCTAAACCTAGATAGACTAGTTCCCAATATTTGTTAGAAAGCCAAAATGATCTAAAAAATATGAAAATAAGAGCTTATTTCAAAATTAAAAGCTTTCCAAAGAAAGGTGATTTTGGTAATCTCTATCGAGTCTATAGATTCCATGTTGGTAGTTGATCAAGGCCTTGAGTAGATCAAAATGCATATCTATTGGGGGTATGGATTCCTAGCTAGTAGAAGAGCAATTCCCAAGCCTTTACTAAACTAAGCCATGGTTCTTTATGAATATCCAAATATGATGTAATTAAATGTTAATGGTTAAAAGTATGAAATTTGGAAGTTGTTCCCTAAATTCAAAGCACATAAACATCATGGCTAGGTTTTAATGTTTGATCTTAATTTTTTAGGTACAAGACTTATTTTAAACATGAACTAATTTTGATAGTGGCATTGATCAAGTGGATTAATTAATCTAGTTATTTGATTGAACTAGAGTCTCTGAATTCTAACATATTACTATGTTTTCACTAGAAATTACTATTTATTGAGGTTAACATACCCCTATATCTAAAAATGGGGGCCCTTGTGATAAATTGTGCATATTTGTACCTTAAATTGAAAATTCCATTGATGAAAGTGTCATTAACATGTTTGCACATTATTTTTATTTAAAGATCATCCACACCTTGACTTGGTTGGATTATTTGTTCTTAGCTCTGGTTTGACCTTATCTAAGTTTTCTAATGTTTTCTCTTCATGTTTCAAGTTACAGGTGTAATGGAACCCTCCTTGAATGAACTATGCCTAGATTTTCTAGTTTAATCCCAATTTCAAAATTTACTAGCCTTTAGTCTATAAAAAGTCAAATTAAATCCATGTTTAAATATTCCTGAAACTTTCATTCAAGAAACCATAGCACAAGTTATTTTGGACCAATTTAAAAATTGTTAGGAAAAATTCATGTGGGAACACTTTGAAAATGCCATAGACTTAGTTCAATTTTTTATGTTAAGGCTTAATCATGTTTTTCAACACAACCAAACCTTAGTCTAAAAATTATATGCTTGGTCCCCTTTATGTTCTAATTCCCTTTTTCTCTTTACCATAGCATGGTTTAACTTTACCATTATAGGGTCCTTTTATTATGTTCCTAAGATTGGCCTGAATAATGCATGGTCCTTTTGTTACAACTTAGATTAAAATCTTAGCCCTAAAGTCTCATTCATGTTTATTAACATAAAAAAGACCTTAGTCTTAATATTTTATCCAAAGTTACATATACCTTCAAGTCATAAATTATAAATTGTGCTTGTTTATAGGATTAACAACCCACATTTACTCAGGTGAAAACAATCAAATGGTGCAAGATGGGCTTGATACGTCTAAGATTTTGATCCATGGGACCAATCTCACTCAATCCCATAGATCAAGATTGATGATCCACATTCACTTAGATGGCCAATATCTAATGACATGAGATCAATATTAAGACTAAAAGTGTTCATTTTTATTATATAAACCTAGAATAATACATTATTGTAAGGTTTCAATTGTATTTATTAATACAATAAAATTGTAGGATCAAACCTTATGCCATGACTTTTATTCGAAGGGTCCTATTGTTAAAAAAACTTATCTTAGAAATTTTAGCCTAAAGTTTTTATGTATTTATTAATATGATAAAACCTTATGTTAAAAACCTTAGGTTAAGTCCTTTTATTATTAGTCATGGGGTCCCCCTTTTATTATGTTCTAAGTTTAGCTTAAACATTTTAGCCTAAGGTTTATTTCATGTTTATTAAAATGAAATAAAACCATAGTCTAAATTCTTTAACCTATGTTCATTATGTGTCCTAACCCTTACTTAAACATTGTGCATATTTTTAGGTTTAATGATCCATGTTTTCTCAGATAGATATGATCAAATGGAGTGTAGCTAGTCAAAGTTTCAATGATGCCTCTAAAACATTGAGGAAGTGACAAGTGTCATGATCATGGCCAAAGGACAATAAACAACTAGTGCAAGTCCATCCAAAAAATCATAATAAAATGGCCCATGTTCATTCCAATGATGATGATCAACCAATGGAGGATGAGGGTAGACTTTTCAATGAAGCTCCTAGTTAATGTGAGACTACCACATGGTAAGAATGTGTTAACTAGAAAGACTACTATAGTACAGAGATTAGGAGGCTCATAGGACTACCAAGTGGCACAACCTTAGTTCATAGTAAATATTAAAGATCATGCATCTTATAAATATCAATGGTTAATATTGATTTATACCCATTAGATCCAATGGTGTGTAATTAATGTTGAAAATTTAAATCCTTGCAAACAAACCAGAGATGGTCACATGGAAAAATCACATTAGTTTATAGAAATGATAAGGTGTAGAGCTTGGAAGGCCCATGATATTACCAAGTGCACAACCTGAGAGCCTAATACATATAGTGACCAATAACATTCAACTTGAGGGATCAAGATCAATGACCAACATTGCGCCATGCAAGGATATCTGACAATGCAAAATAAAAGTAGATTTTTCAAAAGGAAATGATCAGTTTTAAACATTAATGAACAAGTTTTCCATGAAAATGCCACATAGATGCCATAGTCATTCCACATAAACATAAAATGAAAATTTTGAACATCTTGTAGGCTTATTAAAATAAAATGTATAAATGCATGATCTAGATGGAAATATAAGGCATGAAGCTCACTTAAATACAAATATCCACCACAATCAAAGTTGCAACAAACTATTAACATCTACAAAATCCCTAATTCAATCCCAAATTAATTATAGTTGAGTCTAAGATATTGAATCATGATATGTGCAAAGGTAGTTCAATCCAGAATCAAACTATAAACCACTAAGGAGTAATTTATCAAACTCACAGTCATGGTGTCCCAAAGACACAAAGAAGATGTGGAAATATATCTAACTTTAGATTTAGAAGGAATGATCTTCAAGGACACACTATCTAATGTAATGGCTCTGAAGAAAGAGGATAATAATTGGTCCCATCTATTCTAGATAATCCAAGAGAAACTAATCATTTATAGAGAAGAGGAGAACTTATACATAAAAAGGATATATTATGACATTATGGCCATCTAAATGACTAGTCTTCATTTCATTAAAGCCAAACTAGAGGTACTGCATTGCATTGATGTAATCTCTCCCATATTTAAAGACAATAAAATTTATAAAGGCATGGTAGTTCATGAACATAGATTTAGGAAGGTTACATGTATTTATCCTTTGACCTTTGAGAACTATTATAAATTTACCAAACTATAAGAAGATATATCTAAAATAAATGAATGGGCTAAGAAGAATGACATGCAGACCATTCTTGTCTCATGGCTATATTTTGTAAATTAGGTTGCCTATGATCTTAGTGGCAATGCCCCAATTAACTATTTTAGGCATAAAATTAAGATGATAATGGCATTTATGAATAGATTATGTGGAAACCCTTGCACCACATATGTGGATAAAATATGGCCCCCCTAGTCTATTTTTTGGTCAAGAGAGAACTCACTCCTCCTCTTGGGGAGGTTATTAGCACCTATTTGAGTAGACAATTATCTAGAATAAAGAAGAAGACCAAGATTTAGTTTTATATGATGTCATACTTGATAGATACCTTACTTTCCACCACCAAGATTCCTATCATCAAATAATGGTCACCTAAGGGAAACCAAATAGTCACCCAATATTATTCCAAATTGCATATTTTCAAGTACATAGATCACATACAATTTGTATGTGATTGTGTCTATCTAGATTTAGTAGAGGCCATTATAGTAATATCGATGATGAGGATCAATATATAATAAAGAAGACTATTGAATCCATAGGTGATAGATGGCTATATCTTGACTACACCATAATCAATTTTGAAAGAACACAATCCACACCACTTAAGATACTAGTTCATGTTACCATTAAAGTATTTGAACAAGAGGTAGCATACTAGATATTTGATGGCATATATGGTGTTTACAAGACCAAGAGGAAAGGAGTGCTCCACACCTTCCACATTTCCATTGACAAGACTATGTTTTAGCAATGGGATAATATTGAGGCTACCTCTAAACACAATGCCTCTTTTTGATTATAATGTGATGAACTAAGATAGTGGGATCCCCAAGGAAGAGTTATGAGGAACTTGAAGGCAAAAGGGATCAAATAAACTATGAACACCAGCCTAGACCTTATGACCTAATATACACCAAAACCTATTCAATCATTGACGTCTTGGTAAGATTGATAAAACATAACACCAAGGTAGAGGCTATATTATAGAGAGAGTAGAATACAAGTGATGATATATGGCATCTAGGGCCAAGACAATACCATTTACTATGAGATCCATCTTCTAGACCTCATCTAGTTTATTCATAAATAGAAGAAATGAGACATGAAGAGATTTCATCTTCCATAACCTAAGTAGTCTAACTAGAATAATAGATTGAAAGAATTGACATAATAGCATTGGACCCTAAGGAGATAGTGGGGGATGATTTGAAGATGTTAGCTAGTGCCTATGAATATGATGAATAAGAAGCTCAAGCTGAAGAGAGAGATAAACAAAAGGGGAAGGATTTAGCCTTGGAATTAGTTATATTGGTCACCTTAAAGAGAAAATCTAAGCTAGCTTTGGTTCTAGTAGGAGTCAAGAATCCCAAGTTCACCTTCACTCATCCTTTGAATAAATTTAGCCTTTTCAGTGAAGGCAACCTAATCTAGGGTCGAACCATTCCTGAATGGTTTTTATATGGAAAATTTTGAAAAATCCCTACTCTACACCATCCTTAGGAAATAACAAATTCTATCAATATAATTATGAATGCTGAGCTTAAGCCATGGATTGTAGCTTTGAAAAAGGAAGAGGAACAAAGGATGATGTCTCTATGAGATTCAAGTGGAACATATATTGAAACCCCTACTCCTTAAGCGACATAATCATCAGTCACCATTAGGTTTGACACAGAAATAACTAGATTGCAAAGAGTTATTAAGAAGAAATCCATGGTTGGGGGATAATAATTCACTTTTTATAAAGTGGAACCATTTTTTGGGTTGACTCTTATTAAAGGGAAGAGACTAGGTGAAAACCCCATCTTTGAGGAAAATCAGCTTGAATTGGCTCAAGCACAATCATCTCAGTTATAAGCTACCATCAAAGGATTATAGAAGTCTAAGGAGAATATGCATGAATAGAAGGAAAATTTATAGAATTAAGATATATTGTTAGTTCCTGAAGCCATGATTAAGATGTTTGAAGCATATTTCTATGATATGTTTGACTACTTAAACTCAACAATGTCTAGACAAAATGTATTGAGATAATAGGATGTAGTAGGAAAATGCTTAGTAATCCAATGGAAAAATTCAAAGTACAAAATAAAGGAGTTGGCCAACATCTTAGTACATGATCAAATCCATAGTTTTAAGACCATCAACTTGGCTCACTTAAACATAGCCATGGGATTGATTGTAGACAAGATCAAGGGTTTGGTACATGGTCCAAAATCTTGGAAAGACTTCTTGGAGATGACAAGGAGATACTAGATAGGATAGAATAGTTATTTTAGACCATTATTGCTAAACTAAAAACACTCAGCCCCATGGGCCCCATAAGAAATGAAGAATTTAAGCACAGGACCACCTTGGTCAATCAGGAAGTAAAGAGCAAAAACTAAGGCAAATTTGGGACATAAAATAATAGGGTCATAAATATGATCCTAATAGCTGAATAAAATATTTTAGAGGTAAGGATCATTAAGGAGGCCTTAGTAAGAAATTATAGGGACCTTGGATACCTAAATGATTGGGAAGATGAGCTTTTCCTAGAATCGGTAATTGATTTGAAGCTTATTGATGATGAAAATTAGAAGGTAGAAAAGATAATATAAGAGAAACAAAGGACTTAATTAGTACAAGGATCCCAAGGCAAAGTTAGTTAAGGATAATTTTTTGTAGAAGCTATGTAATATTTTGAAAAATATAATATTGTTTTTTTAAAGGCATGTGCAACTTGTAAGCACATTTATTATAGGTCAATCCACTTGGGAAAGTTTAATGTATTCTATAACTCTTTTATAAAATATAGTTATCCTTACACTTCTAATTTTCTATTTGGATATGACTGATTGAAATACTTCTTTGTATTCTATAAAATTAGTATTGTCATTTGTAAAAAGGGAGGGAGTTTTTGAGCCAAAAACTTGTGTAAAATTTTGATCAATTAATGAAAGTGAGGAATTATGCAAAGATTATCTATATTCATTTGTATCATTTGTTATTATAGTTTCTCTCTCACTTGCTTGTTCTCATTTATAGATTTGAATGGTTCTTTTGAAATCTTGGTGTGCATTTTTAATTATAGAGTTTTTAACTTGTGAAAATGCTAGGTTGATTGAAATTTATGAAGTTTATTTCATTTCCTTTTCTCTTATTGAATTTGGGATAATGTTGTTTACTTGCAAGGGTAGATATTTAAAGTGAACTTAGTTATTATTTGCAAATTTCTCATTCCTTATATGTATACCTAATGTTTAGTAAGATTTGAGCTCATGCTATTTCATATTATACATTAGTTAATTGCATGCTTGGAGGACATTTTATCTTTTTCATGATGTTTGGGATGAAGATAAATAACATCTCTTTTCTACCTTACCCGTCCTTTTTCTTCTTTTTAAACCAGATCACTATATCTTAATTTCAATTTTAAATATGCAAATTAGATTAGTCTTTAGATTAAATTTTATCATAATTCACTATTATTAGCTAAGATTACTTCATTATTTGTAAATATACATGCCAAGATGGCTCCCAACCACTAGACATTATTAATATTGTGAAATAGTCCACTTGATTTGCCTCTATTTCACCACTAGATAAAAATATTATCACAACCTATAACTCATGTATTGAATTATCTAAATTTAAAAATGATAAGTGTAATTTAAACACTCTAAGCACTTGTGATACAAATTTAGGCATCAACAGGGTCTCATGATCATCATTTGTCTTTGTTATCTAGGAGTTTAGGCCCAATTAGATAAAAATTGCATGTGTTTGGTAGGTGATATACCTAATTAGATAAATATTCACAACTAGGTCAAGGCCTACCTATCTCATACCTTTTTAATATTATCTAGGCTTTGAACCCTGACTAGGTTTTCAAGAGTCTTAGTCCTGCCTTCCATTGTTAGTTAGGTATTTTAGCTTGAGTAGGTCTAAGAGAGCTCATAGTGGAAAATATTAATAATTTTTAGGAGAATTATTTATATTAGGTCAAGAGGGGATTAGAGAAAAAAATATTTGTAGTATAGGTTTTGAACCCTGACTAGGTCTATATGGGTAGCTCTTAGGGAGTTTTAGGGTCAAATGAGGATTTTTTCCCCAACTACACCTGCATAGAGTATACCAGTAAGATTCCAAATTTAATTAGATATGGATCTTGTGTTAGGTCAAGGACCAACTCCCATCCATTATATTTTATTTATTAGGTATTTTTCCCATCTAGAATAATGGTAGCAAAGCCAAAGGCCTGACAATGTTATTATATGGTCTAAGACCTAATTAGGCCTTAGACCCCCTCCTTTTGAATTTTAGTTTCTTACCAAAGAAAACACATATTTTAAATCAAGGAAAAGACTTGATAGGGTATTTTAACGAGCTTAAACTTCCCCTTAGTGATATTAAAGCTTTTAAGGTTTGATTAGTAGTAGGTTTTCTATTTTATTCAAAAATAAATAGTAACTTACTCATGACCCTCTAAAAGATTTATTAAGTCTACTTAGCAAGTTTTTGAGCCATGATTCATTTTTTCATGATAAATTCTCACTCAAGTGTCAAAAAATTGAATCATTAATGTTTCCAAAAATCTAACTCCATTCTGGATGCAATGATACCCTCATTTTTTCTTTGTTATGCCTAGTTAAAAACCTATTTCCATTTTAGTGTGCTTTTTACTATTCATTTATTTTAATTTCTTGTTTTAACTTGTTTTTTTTTATCTCTTTTTAGGAAATGAATAGTGAAAGTGGTGAATTTTTTTGGAGAAGAAGGTTATGGAGGTATCTAGGTACATTAGTGGTGGATGGGGATCATTTTGGATGGAAGACCTCCTAGTTATATATTACTTCATTTTTACTCTCAAAGGGTTGGATTTTCTTATTATACAAGAGGTTTAGATCCAAACCCTTTTATTTTTCATGAAATTTGATGATTTTGTAGTGTAATATCTCTCCCTATAATATTATCCTATTATTGTGCTAGCATATTTTGGATGTAATTGAATTTAGTCAATTCAAGCATTGTTATCAACATGAAAAACTTGATTTTATAAAAACTTTGGATGTTTATTAGTGATCTGTGCATGTGAATGGTGGTCATTTTCTTCTTCCAATCCTCTTCTTCTCCTTAGATGATCACATAATTATTGTCATGATTGTGGATTATTTGGTCACATGAGGGATTGATTTATGGATGTTATTTTCAATCAATATCTTTAATTTCATTTGGCATAACACATACTTTTATTTTCTTTCCCTTTCCATTTACCTTATCTTTTATTGTTTTTAATCAATTTTTAGTGTATGTTTTGAATGAAAGCAATTTTTTTTAGCATTTATCTTGATTGATATATTGCATCCATTAAATATTGTTATATTTTTAAATGTCAAAACTTGATGGAACAAACTATAAAATCAATCATAACTCACGTTAAACAAAAACCTACTCACATTGATTATTAATAGGGTAACTCTAGGAATGAATGATTAATTATATATTTTTCATCACCTACATGAAACCTAATCAAAAAAAAACGTAAACCTATATTACCTTTTATATTGTTTAAGTACCCAAATCCTATTGAAATCACATAATAGGTGTATACCAATAGTCCCTTTAAAATGGAATGGTCACAATAAGCCATTGAGTGAAGATCAATGTGCCTATATCTACTAGATATAAACATTGGGGAGATCCCCATGAATGTCATTTCAAGAGAGGGAAGTTGAGAGATGAACCTATAAATATTGGTGTGTGCTGAAATACATCCCAAAAGTACCAATTTCTAAGCAACTAATAGGGATAAGAGTCACCATAAATTTATGGGATGTTAGTAAAACATGTCCTTAAGATGAATCTCCTTTACCAAACATAGACATTATTATTGATTCCAAAATAAGTGATGAGATGTTATCCCTAGTGGATTATTTTTTTGGGTATAACTAAATAAAAATATCTCATGAGGACCAACATAAGATAAGATTTATAACACCTTGGGCCATGTTTTATTATCAAGTTATAACATTTGGCCTCAATATTATTGGAGAAAATTATCAATGTGTAAAGATAGTTATCTTTCATGATATTTTTAAAGACTATGTATATGATATTTTCACAAAATGAAAAACTAGATAAAATCATCCTATGGTAATACACAAAATATTTGAACAGTTGAAAGAATACAAGGTTAATCTCAATCTAAAGAAATGTGTGTTTAGGGTTGCTTCAAGAAAACTTGTAAGCTTCATTATTTAAAAAAAAGGTATAGATGTGGATCTTTGAAAGGTCAAAAATATCATATTAATGCCTCCACCAATAAACATCAATCATATTTGTAGTTTACAATGAAAGATTCAATCTATCTAGAATTCATATCACAACATGTAAACATATGTCATCCTTTCACATTTTTTATCACAAAGAACAATGATTTTAATTGGAATGATGATTGTAAGAAAATATTTGTAAATTTTAAAACTATCTATCAAGTCCATTAGACCTAATGCCACCAATTCAAAGAAAACCTCTACTAAGATATATTTCATCAACATAATATGCATTATCACAATGTGATGAACATGGAATAAAAATAATAGTGTATTATATGAGTATAACCTTGGTGTCCAATAAACAAAAGTATTTTTCCATTGATAAATCATGTCTAATAGTTTGTTTTAATTTTTTAGGACTTAGACATGTAAAACCTAGGTTGTTAAAGGGGTTAGGTACATAGGGTAAATTCAAACAATTATTACAAATGGATATATCAAACTAATTTAAGTTAAATGTATGCACAATGAGAAAAATGACTTATCTAGAGTAAAATAGGTATTTTCAGATGTCAAGAAGGCTAAAATAGGCTTGGAGCTTAGTCAAGAGTCTTTCATTCTAGAATTAGGGTTGAAAATTTCCTTCAAATAGTATCATGTTTAGGAGGACAATAGTACACCATGCTAGTGTATAAGGTACAATCCTAGTTTCCTTTAGTATAAAATATGCATGAGACTTCTAGGATGTTGTGGGATAGTTTTAGGGAAATGTAGGTGATGTTTGAGCTTGTAATAATTCATCTATGCCACTATCTTGTTAAAACTTTTCCAAAACCTAATCAACATATACACACATGAAATAATAATAAGATCAAATGTAAAAGGAAAATAAAATTTAGGTTGTGGGATGTTACAATTACATGATTCCAAACCCATTATATCTTGAATGTTACCTACATTAAACCTAATTATAGGGGTCTCATATCACATGTAGTTCTCCCTTAGGGAACATGCATAATCAATGCATACAATATGCTAGAATGACTTTTGCTTAGGCCCTTCTTTGATCAAGCATGTAGATTTAGGTTTGATTATCAAGTAATAATATATGTGTTGATCTATATTATTTATTTATTTTATGTAATTATGAGCCAAAATAGTAATTCATAGATATAAAATGCCTTGTGAGGTTATTTATATAAAAGGAATTTTAATTTAAATATAAGACTCTTGTTTGTTGGTCAACAAGATGTAAAATAAAGATAAAATCATAAGAGAAGGATCAAGGAAGGTTTAAGACCCCAAAACCCTTGAAAAAGTGATTTTTGGACACTAGTGAACTATGTTAGTGTTCAAGACCATGCTAATGTCTTGAAAACACAAAATTGACTGAATATTGTTCAAAATAGGCCAAGGGCCCCCTATGATTGGGATGGGGAAACATAAGACCCTTGGGGGTGAAATAAATAGTAGAAAATATTAATAATAAATATCAAAAGACCCAAAATTACCATGTGAACAGGACTCACATTTATCACTTGGATCTTCCAATTAAAGATAAATAGAATACATAGTACTTATGGTTGTTTGACAAAATTAGGGTGTGTACATTTTTTCCCCTTTTATTCTATTAATGCAATGAATTGTATGATCAAGAGTAAAAGGAAAAATAAAATGCATACATTTACTTAAATTTATGATAAATATATGTGGAGGATAGGTGTGTTCTAGGCTTGGCCCAATTCTTATCTAGATAAGTAGATAGGAGTTGAAATGTTATTTGTGAAGAGGAAATCCATAATGTGATGCCCCCTATACTGAATATGAATGATGAACTAAATTATGAGTAATAAAACCATATTTTATCCCCACCTTGATTTATGAATTAAGATATGAGAGGTATCTAAAAGTGTGAAGAGACAAGCCCTACTTGGCTCGACTCTGGTATATAAGTTAAGTCTAAGAAGTGATCTATAAATGTAGAGAAAAAAGCCCTACTTTCCTCCAATCTAGTATGTGAATTGAGTCTAATAAGTAATTTGGTCAAAGGTCAAGAGTATCAATTAGTCTTCATAATCTAGGTCTAGTGACAAACTATGGATCAACTACCATAGTCAACTATATGACCCAACCTGGTTAAATATTAGGGACATGCTAGTGACAATCTAGGTTTAATCTAATAATATGTGCATAGAGAATGGTATAATGTGAAATTCCATTTGTATAACCTATTAGAATCCTATGAGATCAAAAATGTGTGTTTTGAATCATGCCCCCAAACTTGATATTTGAGTAATGTAACTATGTTCCCTATGTATAAAACTAGATCTATGTAGGGATGACATATCATGTACATGTCACCATAGTCATATTATAAGTATATAAATATTCTAAAACCCTATGTAAAATATAATAATGTGAACTAGTATCTAATAAGATCATGAAACCCTATAAATATAAGTTAACCTATGTATCTAAACATTTTAGTAAATATATGTATCTAAATATATGAGTCAATCTAAACCAATCTAACTCAATATATGTATCTAAATCAATTTATGTATATGAATAAATCTATGTATTTGGGTATCTAAATCACTATATATCTAGGTATTTAAATCACTATATATATGAGTATCTGAATCACTATATATGTAGGTATCTAAATCACTGTATATTTGGGTATATGAATCATTATTTATTTGGGTGTCTTAAATCAATGTGAATAATGTAAATATGCCCCTTTTGGTGAGAGAGTTGTGTGGTAAGGCTGTCAAACTAAAAGTGATGCTATTAAACATGTTAGTGATAGTTAGCATGGCTAATATGAACATATGATTGATTATTTATCTATTTATAACATAATTGTTTTTATAAATTGGGGCTAATATAGGCTTGTTGTTTATAGTGAGTTTGCTAGGGAAGCATAGGTTTTATCACCTTATGGAGATAATTTGATTTTTTTAATAGTGTAAAAAAATAGTATAGAGGATATCATGATCAAGTCCCACACACAAGAAATAGATCAAAAATCATAGCTATAGTTACTAGGATATTACATTTCAAAGAATCTTGTATTAGCTGGAAAAAATTATGCACAAGGTCAACCTTAGGTAGGTTTTTTTTTTTTTTTTTTTTAATGGCTTAAATAGGTTGGTTGATTGGTTTGAGAATCATATGAATCAATTAACTTGAGATAAATTGATGCTCTGAGTTTAAAAACATCCTAAGATGATGAAGAGTTAATGTGACTTGATAAAAAGAGTTGGAGGCACTCAACCAAGATGGGGAGGAGGATACCTTGGTAAAGAACCTATAATTTACCCTATTTTTGAAACATTTATTTCCTTTTCATCATTTATAGTGAAAAAATAGTAGTTTAGGGATCTATTTAGGAGGACCGTGCTAGCGTCCTAGGCTTTTCTACTATTGTCCTACGTACAATGCTATTATTCAATACTATTGTTCTAAGTACAATGTTAGTGTTTATTCAAACCAATTTTACTAGTTTTAATTTTTTTGTGTTTAATGACTATTAATACATGTCTATTTTTCATTAAAATATGTTGATTCTATATTTAGTTATGTTGTACAATTAGATGAATGTATTATGGAGTTATAGAGTGGTTGGATGATGGAGTGCTTATGGATTACCCTTGATAGATGATGAGAGGGTATTGATTGATAGAGATGGTTTGGGCCATGTGGAATCACTTTATTTGATTCCCTAAGAATCCTATATAATGAAGACATTATGTCAGTGTAAAAATGTTGATACTTTTATTTTTTAGTTTCCCATTGGGGTGATTGCTATGACATTAGAGCTCATCTATAGGATATTGATATTTCCCACTATTAGTTAATGGGTAATGTTACAAGAGGATATTAGAGATAGATATATAAAGTCAAATGTAGGGTACTTTCTAGATATGCCTATAGGGACCCATCAACTAGGTTGTTGTCATGATGTGATGTTGTATTTGATTAATATAGATAATGTTTTATGGTTGCAGAAGTTTTTGGCAATGCTAGCAGATTCCTTTGTTTTTATGGATGGGAGTGTGGTATCTATCTCATATAGGATGTATAGTATAGTTCAAGATATATAGGAGTATAATAACTTATACTCATTGGGTTGTACTATGATAGCCCACTTATATTTGGATTTATACCATTCTACTTAGGATTTGTACATGTGTTACATTCCATCTTTGACATTATTGCATCGTTGGGATTATGATCATATTGTAGTGGCTAAACTAGAGAGGATTTTATTGATAGGTTGGGACCACCCATAGATGTTTGTATATATATGGACTAGTATAACTCATGTGTACCCAAAGAGTGTGATGCACTTTTGATAGGTTTTAAATTGGTTGACAACTAGAGATATTATTTGGAGACCCTACAAGGGATTTTAGGGGTGACCTAGGGATGGTGTTTAGCTGAGATGAGTTCAAGTAAGCTATTGGTTACATGACCATTGGGTCCAAGTATTTGAGATATTTCAGTTTGAGTGGTTAACATGATACTTTGGTGTTGTCCAAGATGTGCCACCTACACCATGGATATGGTTGAGGATTTCACATATGCCAGTGAGGTTGGTAGTATACCGATACCCATAACTACTGATTTAGTTCCAATTTTAGTGATAAAGTGAGATATAATGTTTTATATAGTTAATGTATATGACATAGGAGTGACTAATGCCTATATAGTATGGTGTAGGTAGCGTAGATGACCACCACTATTTCCAAGAGATGGGGGAATCATATAGGATGTATTAGATCCATAGACCATTAGTGAAGTTGAGGGTACATTGTCATTATATATTTATGTGTTTTATTTATTTTAGGTTTTTACTTATTGATGAAATATCTAATACACTGGGTTGGTATGTGTATGTCCAGGAGATGATGAGTATTAGGAGACCATTATTGAGGTTTTACTACAAGATATGACACTATATATCATTAATGTTACTATGGACTATGGGTTAGTTAACTGGGCCAAAAGAGTTATAGGAATTCATGCACATCTATTTGATCAAGTGGCCATTGCTACTAAAACATATAGATGAGTAGTTACTGATAGAGGTGAGGCATGTGTCAAGCTACAGAGGCAAGTTATGCCCCCACCAAATTTTTTGGGTGGGTCAAGTGGTAATATCATGGATGAATACATCTATATACATTGAGATAATGTGGAGATGATGGCTGAGGTGGTAGTATTATGGGATAGAGAGGAGATACAGATCTCGATCAAGATCTAGAGGGGATGAAAGGGCATCTAGTTCTAGTGTTGATGTATCTAAAAGTTTGAGTGAGGATATTAGTATTGGTGACCAAACTATAATTATTGAGTGATTATGTATTATAGTATTAAAATTTATTTCAAATCATATATATGTTATTTTTATTACATGGGTATTGTGTTATCGAGAATTTTAATTTTTGGAATTGTTTATTTAAGTAAGTATATTGATTGTATTTATTGCTTATGTTTTTATATAGAGATGTATTTATTTGGCTATATAATTTTTAATTAGTTTCTAATAAGTATATGGATGTTGGAATAGATATGTATATCATATTAGGAATGCTATTTTTTATTTGTTATAGAAGTGTCATAGTATAGCTTAGTGTGGATCATGTAATTATGATATGCACTATCTAAATATAGATGACATGGTAAATAAGTGACCATATTTCTCTTTCTATGTAGGTATAAATGTAGATTCTAGAACTGATACTTCTTATGGTGCACTATTTGTAGTTATATGTGTAGACTCTGTAGACAATATTTTAATGAGTTGTTGTAATTAAATTATGTTATAATATATATGATTATTGCCAAATATATTAATCACTAGTCAAAATGAAACTATGCTCTAATTTCTATAATTGTTTTGAAATACATTAATCAGTTATCAAACTAAAACTATGCTCTAATCTCTATGATTGTTTCTAAATATAATAATCGGTAGTCAAAATAAATTTTTGCTCTGATCTCTATGATTTTTTTCCAAATATCTTAATTAGTAGTCAAATTGAAGCTATGATATAATCTATGTGATTGATTCTAAATATCTTAATTAGAAATCAAATTAAAACTATGCTCTAATCTTTGTGATTATTTCCAAATATCTTAATCAATGGTTGAACTAAAGCTATGATTTGATCTTTGTGATTGTTGCCAAATATATTAATCAATGTTTAATTTAAATATGTGTTTTGATATATGTGATTGTATCCAAATGTCTTAATTGGTGGTCTAATTGAAATTTTTGGTTGGATTTGTTTCCACTTTATTACCATGCTTTTATAATTTGGTTGATCTTTATGAACTAGATGCCATCTCTACTAAATTTGTGGTGCATGAGATACCACATAAGTAGGTGTCCTAGAAACCACATGGATAATAATATGAGTAACCAATGGTTCCATAAAAGTAAAATCATGGGATAACTCATTCATAGAAGAGTGTGATATAAGAGAGTGTGGAGAAGGAGATATTTATACCCTATGTGTAAATGCTATAATATCTGTGTTAATGTATTGATCAATATGATCTTTGAGTTAATAATATTTATTGTCCCAATGTCTATTGATTTTGTGATAGTTGCAATGTGGTTTGTTTATTATTCTCTATATGTGATGTATGATGTTGAATAGGAGTAATGGTTATCATTCCTCTATTTAGTAATGTTAGTAATATATCATGAGTCCTATCTATATCTGAAAACTATATGGCCCCACTAAGAGTGTCCTATGATCTATACACTATAGGAGATGTTGTGTAAATTGCTTCTTTGCATTTATTGACTATATCAATTATTTATTATTTTTCCATGTTTTCCTTACTCAAAGGTGGATTAGGTTCTTGTACCATGTTGGATGATTATGGTTATGAGAGATCTAAATCCAAATATACCTATGAATCTATCTCAAATATTCCCAACTTCATCTCTAATGACATATCTATGTTACATAGATTCTAGAATGATTTAGATGTATCATATAATAATTTATCCTTAAGAGGGAAGATGAGACATATATAAAATGTGTTGTACTTATAAATATTTTGGCTAATAGATTAGATGTTTCACTCATGATTTGAACCATAGAATGAAATCACTCACTCTTTCTAACTTATCCTGGTGTAGTGAAGGCAACTTAACATATGTGACTCAAGGTCACCTATTATATATGTAGTGCATGAAAAATAATTCATATATCTCATCATATGTATGTAGTGAACCACTAGGGACTGAATGATGAAATGAATTTAATGCCTCACTCTCTAGAGTCCATGAAAATAACTATACGAGATCAAACTACTAGTGACATGTGCTATAACTTTTCCATAATCTTAAAGGAGAAAGTATGGGTATCCATGTCCATTTAAATTTACAAATATTGGTATCTAAAATTCTTAGGTAACTTTTTATTGAATATTCTGCATGGGAGATGATTGTTGTGGATGGCATTGGAATGAACCCTAGAGTAGTATGCTTTACTTTTCAAAGCAAGTTATTGTACTTGGTTTTTTAAAGCACCCATGAAATTCATAAAGTATATTATCTATTTTGAATGTATATTACCATCATCAATGGGTTAATTTAATTCTTTAATATTCTTATTAATTTTATCCATTGGTACACTACATTGGGGACCTTTGGATTTGCTCATCGTAAACATTAAAGGGGTGATATCTTGGACTTGGTGAGAGGGAAATGGGATATCACCCTCATGGAGGTTAAGATGAGAAATTGGTTCTAATTTATTAAAGGGGGTTGAGGAAGATTCATTAGTATCTATTATTTTGTTAATTTAAAAATAAGTATCATATGCTAATGGACTATAATATACATTATCACCATGCAAATGTAAATTGTGTAAAGTATGAACATAATTATAAGTTCATTTGTGTTTATTTTAAGTCATATTATAATTTGAGATATAATTTTATAATAAATAAATTTAAACATGATAGGTGGGTGAATTAGGGAGAGAACTAGACTCAATGTATTCTTCATTAAAATTATAGTAATCATTATTATTCTAAGGTTCATCAAAATAAGAGTTTAATTCAGTTGTAGAGGTAAGAGTAGAAGAATTATTATTCACATCTAAATAAGAGAGAGAGTAGAATAATATTTCAACCTTTTACTACTATGCAATATATCATCATGTGTAGGTGTAATGTAATGCATGTTTTAACTAGTTATGAGTGGAATGCATGTATGATCATTGTTTTCAATATTGGAGTCAAGGGTAGAATAATTATAAATCATGTCTTAATTTGGCACATTATGACATGTATAAGAAGAGTTAGAGATATTGAATTATCTAAATTTTTCATAGAATCATTGTGTTGAGATTGAAATGTAAAAAAGGGTGATAAATTAATCTCATCCACTTTATATTTTTCATTGGTAAAAGATGAAATATCATTTATAAATGTTTTTTTAAATTGAATTAAGGAGGGTAAATTAGATGCATTATTGTTTTATATATTGCTTGAATCGTGAAAAAGTTTATTTCATTTATTGAACTTATATTGTTTTAATTTGAATAAGGAGGTAGAAAAAGTGGTTGAAAAGCTAGAATCACACTAGAATAAACCACTACAAATAAAAGGTTATTTTGGCATTATATTATTTGTTTTATTTTTAGTAGGATACGAGAGAGAAGAAAGAGAAGATGATGCATCTCATCTATCATTATCAACACTTCATTATCATGCTCATAGTAATAATCATATCCATCATTACAATAATAATAATCATCATCATTATAAATGAAATAATTATCATGTGTTAATGTGCAATCTTGAAAAAATTTCCTTTCATTCTTATAATTATGAGAAAAGGTTATAAATCCATTAAATGGGTGAGGGGATAGAGGCTTCTTAGACATAATTTTAAAATTTATAGAAAAGAGAATGAAAATAATGAAAAAGAAATACAAAATAGGTATAATGTAATCTAGTATAGGTATATTTGCAAATATTCTAAATATTTAGTCCAATGTGTGGAAAAATCAAAATTTTATTTGAAACCCTAAGGGATAATATTTTGATGTATAGGGACCTTGTATGTTGATATAGGGTTTTTAAAGGTTTTGTAGACAAAAATTAAAGTGGTTTCAATTAATTAAACCCTATTATATGAATGGTTTGGATAAATTAGGTTGTGTAAAAATTAATTAAAAAATAGAATGCTATAAACCCTAATTTATTACACAAAAATGTAGAAGGGTAAACTAGGATGGAACTAGGGTTTTAAGTAATATTTGAAGTAAGTTGGGTTCACCAAATGTTTTAACTATTTAGGATTTATACATGTAAATCCTATGTTTTTAAAGGAGTTGGATATATATGTTAAATTTAATTAAATATTTTAAATAGATATATCCAACTAATTTACTTAAATTTTATGCACAATGAGAAAATTGACTTATCTAGAGTGAAATAGGCATTGTTAGATGTTAGGAAGGCTAGAATAGGATTAGATATTATTTAGGAGTCCATTATAAAACTAGGGTTGAAAACTACCTTCAAACAATAGCTTGGTTAGGAGGATATTAATGTATGACACTAGTGTCTAAGGTACAACACTAGTGTCCTTTAATGAAAAATTTTCTTAAGACTTCCAAGGATGCTACAAGAGGGTTTTAGGGACCTATAGGTGAATTTTGATATTCCAATCATTCATCTATGTCATTATTTTATTAAATATTTTTCAAAATCTAATTAATACCTGCACACATGAAACAACAACAAGATCAAATCCAAAAGGAAGAGAAAACTAGGTTGTGGGATGTTACAATCATGTAATGAAAAACCCTTACTATCTTGACCACTACCTAAATTAACCCTAGTGATATAGGTGTAAGATCACATTTAGTTCTCCCTTAAGGAATTTGAATAATCAACATTCATAGTATGTTATAATTAATTTTTCTTAGGCCCTTATTTGGTCAAGCATGCAGATCTAGGTGTGAATTTTGAGTAATATGCAATGTGTTGAGCTATACTATTGACTAATTTTATGTAACTATGTGCCAAAATAACAAGTCCTATATTTAAAATGCCTTATGAGGATATTTATATATAAGGAAAATTTATTTGAATGCAATACCCTCATTCACTAGATGACAAGACACAAAAGAAAGATAAAATCATAAGAGAAGGCTCAAGGAAGGGTCAGGACCCAAAACATGATAAAAAGGTGATCATTTAACACTAGTGTTGAAATAGACACTCGTTTACTACACAAGTGTCCAAGATCATGATAATTTCCTAGGAAATCAAAACTAAGTGAAAAATATGCAAAAATGGGCTGGGGGACTGTAATTAGGATAGGATAACATAGGAACATTAGTGGATAAAAAATAGAGAAAACAAGTCATAAGAAAGATCAAAATATCCAAAATGACCATGCAAACAAGACTCACATTCACCACTAAAAGCTTCCAATGAATAAGCAATAAAATACATAGTAATTATGGTTTTTTGACCAAATTAGGGTATGTACATAGTTATTTTTTCTTCCCAAAATCTTCACCATTACATGCTCAATAATCAAACCAAAATCATGGATAAATTAGATCTACTTAAGTATCTTCATTTAAAGTTATATTTTATAAGAATAATGGATAAGTGGGTTATGCTCTTAAGTGAGTTTGATATATATTATATCAATCAAAAATTTATAAAATCAAAATATATATAGTTTGATTTATGGATGTGAAATCTCTCATCACATATTTTTTATATGAAGTTATCATGTACTTAAATGAATTGTTAGAATAACAATTATACTTTAATGGGTCTTTCACAAGTCATGGCTTAGGGAAGGTAATTTTATAATCACTACACAAGGTGATGTTATTCCAAAATTATTTTTGATAGTATCTTATTAATATAGAAAAATATGAAACTCTTGTTTATGGTCTCAATCTTGTAATTTAGTGGAGCATCCAACATTTCCTAGTATTTAGGGATCCATGGCTAATCATCAAACAAGTAATTGATGAAAACCAAACTAAATTTGATAAGATAATTCTTTATAAATGGATGGTGGATAGTATTAAACAATTATTTCAATCCATAAAATTTGAGAAAGTTAATCAGGTCAGTAACATGGAAGTTGATTCCATGGCCATGATTCGATCACTTCTCTTCATGCATCTAAATGATAGTCACAACTAATTATTTATGGAATAATTTATGTGTCCAATATATGAAATTTATTAATTTGAAATGGTCTATGAGGTTTTTGGTACTAATTCCCCTTGGTACCAAGATATACCATACCTCCATGACAATGTAATCCCTCCCAACTTACCACATAATCACAAGAATTCCTTTATCCAATGAGCTTCCCACTTTACCATCCTTTGAAATACATTATAATATAAGGGATATGATGGAAATTTATTATATTATTTAAAATTTGAAGAGATATAATTAGTCATTAAGGAATTTCACAATGGTATTTTTGGTGTTCATACTAGTGGCATAGTAATTTCAAAGAAACTTCTACATGTTAGATGTTATTTTCCAACAATGGAAACTAATTTGTGTCAATATGTTAAGAAATTAATTCCATTCCAAAATCATGGTGACCTAATATAGAGTCCATCACAATTATTTTAACCCATTACCATTCCATGGCCCCTTTCCACATGAATGTTAGACTTCATTAAAAATATCAATCCCAATACTTCAGATGGTTATAAGCACATTATCATTACCACTTAATAATTTACTAAGATGTTCAAATCCATTTTTTTAACCTACATAATTGGAACATAAATTTCTAATTTGATCCAAAATCATATAATTTATTTTTGTGGTATCCCTTCTACCATTATATCTAGCAATGGTAAGTCCTTAAAAAATAAATACGTCAAGAGCCTTTTCCAAGCATACCATATCAAGCATAAATGGTCCACACCATATTATACCCAAGGTAATGGTAAGGTAGAGGCATCCAACAAAAATATACTCAAAATACTAAAGCATTTTGTCCATGATAATGGCCATGATTGGAATTTAAAAATTTACCCTACTTTATGGGCTTACCATACTAACATTCACACACCCATGAGGTAAATTATGTATTCCCTTGTCTATGGAACCAAGCATATCTTACATGTTGAAATTAATATTACCACATTTATGAATAATCATATTAATACTCAAGGATAAATGAGATTGATCTCCTAGATGAGAAATGTCTAACTAACCTTAACTATTTACAAGCCTATCAAAACCATCTCCATCATAGCTATAATAAGAAAATTAGAGTAATAGATTTTTAAATTAGATATATTATTGTTAAATAAAAATAATGGAACACCAACATGGATCATGAAAATAAACGAAATTTTGAACCTAATTGGTCAAGTCCATACATTGTCATTGCCAAATATGGATCAAGTGCTTATAAACTAGTAATGGAAGATGGAGAAGAGATTGATGAACCTATGAAGATAATTTAAATCAATCACTTCCATGCCTAAATGACTATAATTTTTATATAAATATGTATTATAAAAATAAAAAATAAAAAATAAAAATAATATGTTCAAAAGTGAAAACCATTCTTGTGGTGCTATGGACAAGTACCATGGTGAAGACTAGTTTTTAGTGTCATGCATAGACCATTGTATATATACACCATAGTTATTTAGGAGAGTAACATAAAATTATCCATTCATATATAATCTATTTGTATATATCCATATTCATTTATGTATATCCCATCTTTTTAGTTGCCTTTGACATTTTAGTTTAAGATTTGATCTTCACAATTACATAAATACACCTTTGCTAATGTCTTATTATACTATTGTATATAATCCTTAGATAAATCACTCATACATATAACACAACTAAAATCCATAATATATAAAACCCATCATCTATCATCATTTATAAGGAGAGTACTACGCATCTAATCATCATTATTTTACATAATTCATCATGTTACATTTATTCCCTCATTGAGAGAAATACATCAGCCTAAGGTCCATATAGACTATGTAGCAAATGATAATTTACATGTGGGATATAAGGTCAATTATACCTCCACCATCATCTACACAATCTAAAAAATCACCTAAAACCGCATTGTCCTAAGTTTCATACCCTAGTTATCCTTTAATTAAATTACCTAGCAGATGGTTAACATTTTCCAAAGATATTACACCTCAAAGGGTTTCAATATAACCAAGGACATAGAAAAAGGAATTTATTTACTTATCATTTAATTCCTTTTTTATTTAATATAATTTTTGTATTTTGTTTACTTTCTTATATAATTATTTGTTTATTTTCCTTTCTTGGTTTCATTGTTACAACCATTATTTATTTATTTATTTTTCAATGTTGCTAGTTGTTGAGTATATATCACTATGATAATTACAAATGGTTTTATTATGATCTTCCATATCACATTTCACTAAGTCTTACACTTGTGAATCTATTAGTCCTTACACGTATAACACAATAGACATCATGTTTTTTCCATACCATTGGTGCATCTTATCTTGTGCAATATCATAATAAAGGTTTCTAAATTAATGTCAAATATAATATTGTTGTAAATCTAATAAAAACCTATAAAATTAGTTATAAAAATCATCTCATTTTTAAAAACACATTATATAATCCATTTTAAATATTCCATAATAAATGTTAACAAGATTGACATGTGTCAAATATTAAATGCAAAAGAAATAATATAATGTTTGCATCTACCCATATACCACATATATCAAAGTTAAAAAGCATAATAAAATCCATAACAAAATCCCATGCAACAAAAAAACATGTTTATATATGTGTGTGTCCATCAATACATCAAATTGTCTCATGTACATATAAAAAATTTATATAACATTAATACATCTCAAGTACATATAAAACATGTGTCTCTATCATCTATCCTCTATATCTTACTTTATCCCTTTGTTATAGGTGATATCAACCATTTTGGTGTACTCTATGGAGGCTACATGGCATGGTTATTTGATTGGGCAATATAATGATATGATGTTGTGGTTTATGTTATCCTCATTCTTTATCTATATCTACTACTACTAGAGTAATCTATAAATAAATTTGTCTACTTATCTACTGGAATTACTCACTTATAGATGCTCTTGTAGTAAATTTCATTCTCCATCACCCTCACCATATCTAATAGGGCCTTCATCTAGCTTAATTTAGTATCTCCTTTACTCTTAGTATCTATATTTAAGTTACATCCCTTTCTCATCAATACATATATGATAATAAAATATCATCATATGTCTATGTACCAACAACAAAAATACATGAAATATTCCTCTCTACTCATAGCCTTTATTTTCAACCTATTCATTTCCACTTGTAATCTAGTTTTCCATATAGATATCTAACTCCATATCTCTACTCCATCTAATTATAACCCTATAATGCCCACATATCTTTCTCTAATCTACCTATGAGGCCTCATAATTAATTCCTCATACTCCATTAATCCTATCATTCCTAAAGTCCTAGCCTCATAATCTCCCCCTATATGGATCTATAGGGTAATAAGAATCATTATATCATTCCCATCTCCCTCCTCCTCACTATCAATAATAATCATGTGTATATACTCTAGCTATCTCATCAACCTCTACCAGTGAAACTCATGTCTCCTTAATGTGTGCATACTCCATATTAAAGAATCCTCTATCATTAGGGATAACTACATGTAAATTTACCTATTAATACCTTGTCCTCTGTTGTTACATTCTAAATGTCACATCATAGAATGGGATGTCAATATAATGGATTGCATTTTCTTCCACCATGATGTATAATCCTCCATCACCCCTACATATTCTATGTCTCTCTTAAGATGGTAGGGTATAGTTTGAATCTATGTCTAACTATGATTTGTTACCCTAGGGTATATCCCTTGTATCTACTATGTCCATCTCCTATTATACATGTAAGCACATGTGGCCCTAAAAGTACATCTTGATGCATGCCAAATTATCACAAAATCCTATCTAGTATATACCACTCAATGATGTACTAATGTATACTAATAATTTAATAGGGTATTAACATATAATCCATGTATCATGCATCTTATGTCCACTATATATCCACCTCATTATAAGGTGGCCATGTGATATCTGTGGGGCCTAACTCAACCAAATACCTCCTATAAAATTTCAAATCATCCATGTGCATCCTCTGTGATCCTATAACAATGTATCATACATAATAAAATGGATCTATAGCTTCCCTCTATCTCAACTATCCAATAGGCCTCTCTACCATAATTTTATTCCATGCCCATACCTGTAAGTGTGTATAACCCTATGCTCATAGCTCCCTTGAACATGACTGTATGCAAGTATCTATACAAGTGTTCCAATATGGGGATCCCAATGAGAAATATATAGTGCTATCCATCATATTCATAATAAAATCTAATAAACCCATAGGAAAAAGTTTCCATCTCTTGTCTCGTAGTAGTTCAACATCAACAAGAGCCATTAACATTAATGCCAATCCATCTATCTCATTTAATGCCATGGATACATCCAAATATATCCCTTAGTTAATCATCAAGATAATTTCCTTTCCATATATATATATATATATATATATATATATATATATATATATATATATATATATATATATATATATATATATATATATATATATATATATATATATATATATATATATATATATATATATATATATATAGTGATACTTCCTAGGTAGCCTCCCTCCAATAAACCTTAACACTTTGTATCAAGATATGAAGTATCCTGATACATCCTCCAACATCATAGTCATCTCCACTATCAGTAGTTAGAATGTGCTAGTCTTAGAATGTCAATGATCTAAACAATATATTAGTAATGCCCTATATTTATTCATCTGAGACATTTATGCCACATACACTAGTCCCACTACCTATAAGACACACACCTCATAATCCATGAACCTTTGCATCAACTATAACACACCTAACTACATCTCCCACTTAGTAAAAATAGGTTGTCTCTCATATAATATCATAAAAACAAAATGCTAAGTTTATTTTTTCATCATATATTCATCTATAATAATAATTATTTACCAAATCATGTATATTTTATGATACTTCTATCTTAAATTTTATCTTTTAAGCTACCACTAAAAAATGCCAAAATGTTAATGAATTCATTGAAAATTTTTAACAAATTTTTCATTTTGGAAAACTCTCCATAGGTTATAATTAATTTACCATGGATTTTAATGAATTCACCACTATTTTCCATGAAACCATAGTTGTTAAAAATTTGCTAAAATATCTCACAAACCCATCATTATGGGCAATGAAACCATTGAAATTGACTCCAAAATAATCATTTTAAGAATTTTTTGACCTAAATTTATCTAGCATTAGTGACCCTAAAATGCAAAATAAATAGTTAAAAATAGTAGTTACCATATCCCTACTCCAGTTTGGCCTATGGTAAACTTGAAATCACTCCCTAAGATTCTGATCAATTACTATCCACTCCATTTTCCTCTCACTCTCTATATCACTAATCAACATTAGGTGGTTAATAAAAAATTAACCAAATTAATTTTTAAATAATGAAAATTTCATTACCACCTACACTTATATATTCACCCAAACCATTCATATATATTTAACCTAAACCTATGCTTATTTTATCATATTTTAAAATCTATCACTTCATTTTATTTGTGAATCATACCATCAATTTAATAGATTGTTAAGTATATTTATTTTATCTTGAAAATCAATCTCATAATTTTTTATCAATCATCCTTGGAAAAATTATTTCTCCCTTTCCTAGCCCACATATTACCAATGCAATATATCATTACCAAATATTACCTTTTGCATATATCATTGCCTAGGGCATAACCCAAGTGTGTACCTTCAAAAACAAGAAATCTTATTTTTTTAATTTGACTTCTTAGTACCCATCTTCTTAGGGAAAATAATTTTACATATGCCTACAATCATGTAATAATTTTATTAATACTAGTCATCAAATTATTTGAGGTATCAATGACATATGTTTCCATCATCTTCACTTAAATCATTTTGAGTATTCATATGTATCACTTTTTCCCATGAGAAAACCAAAGGGGGCATAATTTAGTCATTCAAAACCACCTGGGGAATCATCTTTTTGCATCTATTTTCACTCTAATTTTTATTTATTCTTTAAAAATGCATTTCTTATTCTAGTTACAATGAAATTTTAAATAGGTGAAATTGTAGAAACCTAAATTCTGCCAATTTTGTGTCATCATTAACTTTATTTAAAATTTACACACTCACTCATCTACCATCCCAATTTTAAATTCCCACATCATTTCCCTACCTTTTTAAAATAATTTATTAAACTATATTAATTTATTAATCATGCACACATAATTATTCAAAACTAATTAAAATCCTAAATTTTAACCTCATCAAATCATCTTTCACATTTATCTTAACCAAGTGTTGAGTCATCCAACCACATTTTTAAATTCCTAAACCAATTGTTGAGTCACATTTGAAAATTTGAACTACCTTGAACCATTTATGATGAGTCATTAGAATACCAATTAACTCTTACCCTCTCTCACACACACATGGGAATTAGTCATAATCCATTGAGATGAGGACTCAAATCCAACCATTGATAATTATCATTATCAAATAAATTCATATTATTCACATTTGTTCATATTTTCACCCAAAATCCTATAAATGGAAGTGTTATCCTCCATTTTCATCATGCACATTAAATATATATAATTATGATCAAAATTATCTTATGTATTCATAAATAAATCAATAGCATACACCCATACACTATTGAATTTTCCTTTTCTTAGAGAATTGAATTGAGCATCCAAATTACCATTACAAGAGAAAATTAAATTCAATCAATAGATAAGGTGATGTAACTAATTTGTATTATAGTATTAATTATTTTATTTGTATTTGTTTTAATAACTCATTATAATGTTTTAATTTAGATTTAGAATATTTATTTTCATTAGTTTTATTTCCCAGTTCACTTAGGTTTTAAAATTTATCTATTATAGTTTGTATTGATTTTTCATTGGCGTAGTATTGTAAGAAGAGTTCATGATAATTTGAGTTATCAATAAAAACTTAGTTATCATTAAATGTGATCATAGGATGGTATGATGTAGTGTTTATAAATGTACCAATAACTACATCTATTGGGTGATCACATGTCACAAGTGGATGATGTATATTATATGCATAATGTAGTTTTGATGTATCCTTAGTATATGTTATGTCATGTTTTGTAAATACATCAATAAATATATTAACCTTGTGGCTTATATTGTTATGTTGTGTGTATTCCTCTATAGGTGTGCCCAAATTGATAATATTATCATGAATAAGATCTTGTATCTTGTCTTAATTTAAAGTATCTATTCATATAATGGCATACTATATGATGATAGTATTAATATGAATTTTTATCATGGTTTCACTATGTAGGATTGTTTGGAGTGAGATCTTGTGGAATAATATGTTTTATAAGGTTTCGCTCAATTAAATTCTCTATCAGTACATGAAAATGTGGTGGTAATATGGAAATTTTACTTTTTTATGGCACTATCAATTATAGTTGGTTCATAAGTTACGATACTAGATTAACTTTAATCTTTACCTCATTCTCATTATTAGTTGGTTTGATACTTTAGCTTGGTTTTAATTTAAACTTTACTATTGAAGTATTTGTAAGAGTATATGTATATTTAAGCTTGTTTTAAGTCATAAGAAAAATTTAAATTTCCCTTACTATATGACAGAGTTCATCAAATGATTTGAATCTCTTGAACATAATTGAGTCATGGAGTGGTGACAAAAATATTTTCTTGAATATTTCTTATAATTAATTTTTCCATTAAATTATTCATCTTGGATAGCATAGCATTGTACCAAATTATATAGTCATTTGTTGGATCATTCTACCCTTTCTTGAATTTAGAAATATGTACATAAGATACTTTATATTAATGTTGATGGAAAAATATGATATAAATTACTATATAAAGGGGTTGAATGACCTTAAATATTTGATGGGGATATCATATAACCATAAAAAATCATAGTCTTTTAGTCTTATTAAGAACAACTTGGTTAATAATTTGTCAATGTATGCATAGTCCAAACATGTTGCATGGGATGATCTAAGGTGTTGATTAAGATCAACTTTACCTTTATAAAATGAAAGCTTAGTAGCTACAAATACTATAAGTAAAGTATAATATACTATATTAAGGGATAAGGGGTTATGAATCAAGGATTTTAAATCCATAAAATGATTAACTCTAGATGTACCATGTTTTAATTCCAACACCTTGGAATGCTGATTTGTAATAATATGTTCAAGGGAACATGCAATCGGAGAGGTTGGTGATATAACATGCATAGTTATCATGAGAGGGGTAAATGTTGTCTATGTAGGAATAGACATGTAAATATTTTAAAGGCCTAAAATTTCCATAAAACCTTGGATATATATCAAATATGTCACTAGAGGTGTAGCCATAGGGATATTACCAACAATAGAGGTCTAAACACATGAAGTGAAAGTACTATATTGAAATGATTGGTTGATAATAGTAAAGGGATCTTGTTGTTGTGTCTAAGATGTAGTATACTTATCTTTGTGTATGGTCTTATATGATAGGATAAAATAGATGATTATACCTATGTATATAAGATATCAATGAAGTTATTTATGAAATTTGGATAAGAATTTTTTTATTTGATGGTTAAAATAAATCTAGTTTTACAAGGCTCCAATAACCATAAATTTAAATAAAATAAGAATCAAATAACAAAGCCCCATAGGTTTACTTAAATAATACCATTAAAAAAACTAGTTCATACCAATATGAAATATATATTGAGATTAAAAAAAAGAAAGACCTAAGAAATAACTTTAAACCTCTTATGTATTACATTTTCCTTTGAAGCAGTTTGATTTGTTTCCTTTGTCTTAACCAGTAGTATTTCTTGGTTATTTCTTCCCTGGGTACATTTGGAAGTTCCTTCCATAAGGGAATATTTTTACTTTATCTATGGAATTTGATTCTACTTTTGGCCTTTGGGTAAGGTTGAGTGTCTTTAGTGAGTTCCTGCCCCAACCCAACATTACCTTATTACTCTAATAGGACTTGATAGTTTCCACTTTAAGGTCATTCCAATATTTTATTAGGGAGGACATGGCCCTACCAATAACTTCCAATTTCTCTATAAAAATTCCTAGTTTCCTTATTCATTCAATGTTGTTATCTACCAGTCTTCTGAATTCTATACTCTTAGGGCTATCCTTTGATTTCTAGGGATTGGCCATAGATATGGGTTTTTTGCTTGTGGAGGCATAGGATAATTTAATAAGGTTATTAAAATAAGATAAAATGGAAAAGGGGAAGAAGGTCTTAAGGAATTCATGGGTAGGGGACCCTTATTCTTTCTTTGGTAAGATAGATTCTTTCACAAAAGGGCCATTAACCAAGGTGTCTTCAAGAGGGGCATCATCAACAAGGGTGTCTTAAGCTAGGTAGCCTTTAGCCAAGATTATGGTTTTACTGTGCATGGTTTCACCATGTTGGATAATCATAATTATGAGGCCATGGTGGATTATTTAATTTTTATCACTAACCTAATATGCTAGATCCATGACTTTAAGAAACTTTAGAAGGTACAATGATAGACTAATTTTATACCCATAAAAGTGATTAAGAAGTAAAAAATCATGGGAAAAAAGTATTGTATACTTACCTTCCAAAGTTAAATATTTCATTATTTATAAACATATCTCTGGCCACCATCGAGGAAGATCCTACCATAGAAAACTCTTCTTGTCTATCTTTATCACAACATCTATCTAAAAAAATGTCTACATTAGCTCCAGCTAGTTTTTGTTTTTTATAATTTTTCCCTCCTAATAGGGCATCCCATTAGCTTATCCAATACTTTTTTAAGTTACTACAATTTTAAATCCCCTCATCCTAACTATTTTTTTATTCCATGCAAGAATAAAATCCTTATAGAGATCCTCATTGTGTCCTTAATCCTCAACATAAATTCAATTAGGCCCCCTTTAAACATTTTCTTGCATATATTCTTATTACCCTAAACATAGACACACAAAATATGTTAATGGAAGTCTCAATCACCCCTCATTTGAATTTTAATATTGATTCTCCTTTTTTGAATAGTATAATGGATTATTCTATATTTAACTTACAATTGCTATACTTGAAGTATGTTATTAATATCGTGGGTGAAATATCTGTAGTACTTGATATGCCTATTATAAAAAATTTAGGGGAGGAATATTAGTAAATCAAGATTTGAAGTTACCATATGTGATCTACTCATGGTGCATTTAAGAATTTTCCATGCCATCATTGTTAATAATATTTAAAAGTTGTGTTATGATTGAGTTGGCACCATCCCACATGTCTTAGGACTTTTTCTAAAGTCGTAACCTTAGTTTAGGTTATTAGGTGATAATAAAATGTAAAGGGGAATGCATATTTATTTATAAATAGACTCCATTTAATAAATCATAGTCATTTACCTAGTTTGGTTTTATATGGTTTGAGTTAATAATAAAACTAACTTATAGGTTGAATTCTTGTCGGATTTAGTTGTCTGGTTAGTTGATTTTTCTCGATCACAGGTAAAAAATATATATTAATTTTTGTGTGAGTAAAATGGTTAATCTCATATTGACACCCTTTTATGTACTTTATTTTTTAATAATTAATAAAATGATTGTGGACCTACCTCAATTGACACAAGATTTACCCTAAGTGATTTTGTTGGTTGAAAGTAACTAGAGTGATATCAGTGGTATTAGAGCATGGTAAAAAGAAGCATGGTGATATCAAGTAAAATAAGAGATGATTTTTATTCACATGCTTATAAAATTAACATTCACGTGAAGATAATTTGTCAAATAGAAGGTATGCCATTTATTAAATACTTTGGAGTTAACATTTAAAATACTATTAAATATCATTTTTTTCAAATAATTTTTTTCCAAACCTATGATTGGAGGAATTTATACAATGAAAAATCAAATAAATTGAGGAAATTATTTTTTTATGGCTGGTCTAAGAAACAACAAAATAAATTTTCATCCTCCATTTTTTGAAGCTTGATCTTCCCTGTTGAATCTTGTAGAACTTGCCTATTCAAATTAATTATTCAATTTATTCACAAATAGACAAATCCATCCACTTGGATATATTTTTATAATTTTTAAAAACTTTTAAATATATGTTATATCCTCCATGAATTTTTATAAAAAAACTAAAATGAATTTGGATGAGTTTTTATCTGTTTTAGAGCTTCTATCTATTAAAAAATTGATGTAAAACATTCATAAAAGCATATAAAGTCATTTTATGAGCTTTTATAGCCTCCATGAGAATTTTTACATCTATAATGGAATCTAAAATATTCCATCCCTATTTTATTTCATAAAAATCCTCAATAGGCATCCTTGAAATTACTTAAAAACTCATTTGTATGGCCTTGTATGGATTTGTACGGCTTGGTTCAACTAGAAAAGAGTTTTAAGAATTTATTTGTATATCTATTGCACACTTATATATATGATGGAATTGGAATGAATCTATAAAAATATAAAAAACTATTTTCCAAATTTTAATAAATTTTGATCACAAATTTTACGGTTTGGGTCCCACAAATATCCAAACTTTTTACCTTTTTCACAAAACAATAATGGATAACTAGTTTTTACTTGCAAAATTAATTTTTTTAAATGTTCATAGATCCATAAATATGGTTTAAATATTTATTTATCCTTATATTTTTTTAAATTATCATAGATTAATTAGAAAGGATAATTTTCTAACACTCTTGCAAGTCAGAGGTTTAGGGTTCAAATCTTTTTTTTGGTGAAATTTTATTTTTGGTGATTTTATTTTTGGATGAATATTCCTTTTTTTTGGCATATTTCTCATGTTTTTAACATTTTTAAGGCCATTATTTGCAAAAAAGTGTGAAATTTAATGGGATAAAATTTATAATTGTGTGTTTCTTTGGTGAAATAAGGGTGTAATTATTTTGTTTTTGGTAAGGTTAAGTTCAAAACCCATAAAAAATATCTCTTTTTCTCTATGTGGAGTTTAAGTGAAAAACCTCACAGAAGCATTGTTTTGTGTGAAGTGTTATTGTGTGTAGTTATTTCATTTTTTGCACTTAATTTCATTTCAAGATTCTGAAAATTTAAAATTTACTTTTAGATATTGATTTTTTAATAATTTTTTATTACATTGATTGGAAACATTTGATGGAAGATTCAATAATTTTCAATGAGTTATGGGATGTTGTGAAGAGTGAAAATCCTATATTTCCTACAAAATAATATAAACTTGACATTTTGAATACGCATGATTATAAGGCCCTATTTTTAATCAAGTGTTGTTACATTATAGATAATTACATTCATATTAAAACTCACCTCATAGTTACACTGCATGGAAGAATTTATCTAACTTGTATGATAAAAGTACAAAGAATAAGAAGATAGATATACACATGCAATTATTTACTTTGTCATTAGAGGAAGATGGGAATATAGGAGAGTACATCTCTAATTTAAACAAAGAGTATATGTCTAAGTTAAAAAATATTGCTACTAATTATACTAAGGTTGGGTTTGGTAAACTAAATGATGATCTTGTTTTTATTTCTGCATTGAAAGGATTACATGTATCCTATTTTTTTTTATGGAAATGTTACATGTCTATGATAAGATCACATACGTAGTTTTTGATAAATTGGATGAGTTGATTATTCAGTATGACCTCTCTCCCCCCAATAAATACTAGAAAACTGAGGAAGCACATGTTACAGAGTTCAAGCCCAAATATTATTCTTCTTGTCAACAAAACTATAGAGGGAAAATTTATAGAGGGGGTATAGGTTATAGAGGAGGAAAATGTAAAAATAGAGGTAAAGGATATAGTCATAATAAATATTTAAATTAAGAGTATATCCATTCTCATTCACATGAGATAAGGGATAAATTACATGTTCAAAACTCTTATAAAGGTAGATTTCAAGGTAGATCAGGTATTCATTGTCATAGATGTGAGAAATTTGGTCACATTACCTCTTAGTGTAGGATTCATTTTGACAAAATTCAGAGGCCAAAAAAAGTGACTAAGTCTAAGTTTACTCAATATGTTGTCCATGATTATTATGAGTCAAGTAATGTTACTCATGAATCTACATTCACTGCTTATGGACCCACCTTAGTGGCAATAAGATTTACCCTTAGTGATTTTGTTGGCTAAAATTAATTAGATTGATATCAATATGGCCATATTATAACTTGTTTATGATCCACCTCATTGAGTTCATTTAGATCAATTCTATCTAAGACCTCATATTCATCTTGATTTTAGGTTCATTTATAAATCTTTATTATCATGATTTAGTAGAGGCATGTGAACATAATCATCTATTTGCATATATTCATGAATAATTACATCATCAAAATAAGAAGAATCATACATTATATTCATTTTATATTAGGTAGAATGAATATGATTATGCTCTATATGGGATGTAATTAATCTATAACTATATCTTAGAGGGACAAGGGAAATAGATTTATTACATGGCATTAGATGGGATCTTATAAGTATGAAAACATATAGAGACAAAGGTGAAATATTTTCTTATATTTTTTGTGGGGAAATAAAAGATTAAATTTAAAACCCCAAGACAAAAAATTGAAACCATAAAAGGATGAAACCCTAAGGGAAACCTAGGGTTTTCCATAGTTCAATAGTGCATGGGTTCACCAATATGTTCTTATCCTAATTTGGTTTTAAAAAATCTAATATGATAGAAACTAGTATAATCATTAAAATATTAAGATATAGAGTTCAATCATACATTTTAATGTAAAATATTGAATTTATTTCCATGATTTGATAAATGACATATTCTAAATAGATTAAGTATAAAAAGGATGATTTCTCAGCTTTTATGGTTGAATCTCTGACTATGAATATATTATATAAGTGGAAATTAGACTAAAGCATGCCTATAATTTGTCTAATTTAATACATATATTTTTATCTCTATAGGGTTAGTTTCATTGGTCAAGCTTAGTATCAACTATAAATAATGCCATGTGATAGTTGGTACTAACCTACGTAGAAAGGGGTACTATGATTATATGATCACATTCACATTTATTTATAAGAATTATATGTGTGATGTTGAACCTTGATGATTGATGAAACTCTAAAAAATAGCCTCCTTTCCCTTGAAACCCTATATGTTCTTATGAAGGCTAGAAATTAAAAAAAATTTAAGCCCATTTGATGATTGAAATATTACTATATATATGATAATCTAATAAATAAAATAAATCCACACATAGTTCTCCCACATAGTGTGATTGTGAAATTGTGTTCTTTTGATATATGTATAGAGATATTTATTTAGATTAGATACTTTACAATGCTTAATGTTTTTTAGATTTGGTATGCTTCATACTTGTATTATGACTAATTCTAATGATAAATTCAAAATTTGGGAAGAATACATAATATTTTCTCAGTGTGTAATAGAGTATATATGTGCACTACATAATTTTTATTTCCCTTTATAAGTGATAACTTTATTTATTTTTATATATGAGACCAATCAGGGAATTTATCATACCACTGACATGCTAGGGAAATTGTTTGACCCTAAGGAAAGGTTTGGTTTTTAAAAGTCACAATTTTTGATAGAGGGTTAGTTTTGATGAGATCATGTTAGTATTGAATGGTGTTACTAATTGAAACTATAGGAATAAACCTATGTACAAGTAGACATAACATAAGTTCTAGTGATGTTTATGTAGAATATAAAATATGTTTTAAATAGACAATGAGGTTTTTTTAGGTGTGTAAAACATAAGGTTAAAATTCATAATGTAGTATGTGAGTGTTAGAAAATGGTATATTAATACAATGTTTGTGCACTCAATTCATGTGTGGTAAATGTATATAAATCTTGTCATTATCAATTACCTAATATCAAATATTAGTATCTAAATAGATTTATTAGAATGATCATATTGAAAAAGAAAATGATTACATTATATGTTACTTTGGGTTACATATGGATAACATTAGGGGCAAAAATGTTTTTCATTAATTTTTTTTCTATTTATATGTTGTGTATTGATGGGAAATGGTGGTACTATGTAACCACTTTGGATATAAAATCCATATCTAGTGGTTGATTCAAAGTTTTAATTTACATATTAACCTATTTGGTGTTCCATATTTAATATAAAAGTCTACTTTAAGGTTTAAAAAAAGAGTTATGATGATATTTTGGGTATTTTAGTTGACATTCATGAAATGATAAAGTTATGTCACTTATCTGATTCCAATGGGGGATTAGGATTTTATAGTTATGAAATCATGGTTTTATCAATTTCATCTCTTTGTGGAATAGTCATTACATGGAATTTTACAAAGGAATTCAACAAGTAGAAACTTAGTTCACATACCCTTGGGTGTATCATCCATTATTTTTTATATTTAAAATAATTTAATGTTTTAGATTATTTCTAATTTTATATTTTAAAAGGAAATTGATCTATTATTGATACTCAATTTTTCTCATGAATACTTTATAATATCAGTTTAGGCCCACTTTTACCTAAATTTACTTTAACATATAAATTGGGAATATTTATCCACCTCACTATATACTAATTAATTATATGTAACCATCACATATAAGTTTTTTTATTATACCTAAAAAACATTTTTATCCATTAAAAACATCTCTAATCATCTGTAGATATATTTCAAATCCTTGAGATCAAACATCATGCTCCTTAGGATAAAATCAACTTACATGGTTCTAGAAAAATATTTGATCCTTATTTATTGAATGAAAATTAAATAATATGGGGTGGGGGGGATGAATCAGTGTCTTAAAAACATTCATTCAATTCCACTTAAGCATACATGAACAATTCATACAAACACGAACATCTAACAAAGCATATGCAACCATATAAGACCATGAACACATCACATATGTGGGAAAACCTCAAGGAGAAGTAAATATAATAATATATAAAAATGAAATATATTAATATAAGACAAAAAAGAGTTTATTTAATCACCAAATTCACATGGAGCACCAACTTTAATTAGTCAAACACCCATTTGACTAGGCTTTAACAAACACCTACTTATAAGGAGACACCAACACCCTAGATGAATCAGAACCAAATTATCCACTTGATTATATTTATGAAATTTATAAAACCTTATTTATCATAATATATATTATGACCACCTTATTCATATCTTCTCTCTTCTATCCCTCACAAACTGCCTTCTAGTCTCCTTCACTCAACTAGGTCTCTTTAAGACAGATTAGGTCATATGACCTTGATATTCATCCATATTACCCATATTATATCATCATTATAGTCTATATATACCATTATTATGGTATAAATACATTTTTAATCTATTCAAAGTGATATATACTTCACTTCCACTCCCTTATTCTCTAACTTGTCAATTAAGCCTATTAAGCCTTGTTCTTATACTAGGCTATTTCTCATACACCTATTGGTCAGATACACACACTTGAAAACTTATATTATACACATAATATGACTTATTTTATACCATAAACATTAATAAATAATTACATTAGGTCATCCATGGCTCAAATATACAATATCCTTCATTAGGCCTTAAGGAGACCTAATTCAATTAAGCCTTCATTAGTACACATTACCCTTTGATATACTTGTAAAAAATTTAAACTCCACACAAAATATTAAAATTTAATATAAAAATCAAATATACCCAAATTAATCTCATCTTATGTCCAAGACACTTTTTATCTTCAATCACACCAATCATACTGTTTACATTATGGCTTCACACACACACAAAAGATATGTCATAAACATTTGAAGATAATACATTATTTATCCATAAAAAAATCATATAAAAATAAAATAATACATATAAAACTTCATAAATTTCATTATAATTCATTACATAGGGTAGAAGGACTCAAAAACACTCTTACAACTTGCTTACTCATAACTGCCAGTTTTCCTCAAAGACTAGTCATTTTGACTCAGACCTCCAACACCTATATATAAAAATTAAATGAATTATGATGAATTTATATTATAATATTATATAATTATACAGTTATTAAATATAAATATAATATGTTAAAATTTAATTATTGGTCTTGTAGACCAATCTCATAACTTTATATATCACTATCTCATCTGAACCAGAGAGGTCAACTTATGAGAAACATTTTCAGTAGAATCAATAACATAAAAAACTTTTACCAAAAATTATCATGTATTAAAATATATTAAAAATATCTACATACACTTTGTTTCATCACTATTTCATGACAACACATTCCTAATCATCTTCTCACTACTACCTAGGTTTTTCACTATTTCCACCATTAGCCCTATTAGCAATTGACTAACTTAGATGACTAGTTTAGAACACTTGATGGATTTAACCTATCCATAAAAATTCATGTAAATTAAACATGTGTCTCAATCTTCATCCTCCATCTAATTTCATACTTTAACTTGGTCAACTCTAATTGCTACAGTAAATCTCCAAGAAATGTCCACTTTCCTATAGGATCTACTAACACTCTTGACAACTCTAAAACACCTAGAGATTATTGGGGGAGTTTAATACAATATAAAATAAATTTCCTAATAATACCAATCCATTCTAGGTAATTTTATCAAAATATTCAATATCAGGTCCTTAATAGGGTTCTAAGAGGGTTAAAACTTGTTTCCATTCTTAATAATCATTCATAAAGCATAGCCCTTAAATCCAAAAATAAATGAATATATTTTTGATATAGGACCCTTCCTAATATACCATGAATATATTAGGTTTCCATGAATATTTTTGACAAGCTAATGAGCACAAGAAAAACCTTCTCGGGTAGAGAACCCTTCATTATATGCACTTAAGAGACATTAAAACACATTTTCATGCCTTATCCTTAAAAATTTGACATTAAAGTTCATGAACATTCTTAAAATAAATTTAATCACATTTTTAAATGATCCCATACTCACACTTTAATTTGAAACTGATCTTCATACCCCATTAGGCCACACACTCTCTCTCTTTGCTCACTTAGACTGAGACTTGTAAACAACATTAGGCTTTAAAAATGACATTAATTCCTCTTTCCATGCACTCTCCACCACTCTCACATAATAAATAAACCTAATACATGATAAAATTCTATGGCACATCCTTCATATGACTTGATAATAGATAATGATGCCTCATTAGGCTAGGTAGGGTTTGGGAGTGGTTTAGGTGCAAATAAGGTATGAAGGTCTTACACCTATAAGCCTACCTTGAGACTATCACAAGTGATATGATGCCTCATATACATGATCAAGAAACCTCATACAAATACTCAATCCTATGTGTAGTAATTTCACCAATCTATCATTCTCCTTCATGCAAAAAACTAGGAATCATATTCACATACCTTCTCAAGATACTACAAAGCTCAAGCACTTGACAAATTTGAAAATAAGGACCTTCCATGTTGACATTCACATCAGTAATTTAGTCTTAAAAACATAAATCAATCATATATTACAGTATTATAATCACTACAATATTGTTCAATATACTCTTTTTTAGTTACACTCTTTAATGACCTCAGGAAAACCTTCTCAAGAACCTTTGATATCAATGCAAAACTTCAACAATAAGAACAATGTTAAAAAATCTCCACCTTTTTCATTTTAATAAATAATCACACTAAAAACTAATCATTATTATCTCCCAATTCTATTATTTCTCCCCCTTTGACATAAATGAAAAAGTGATGTCTACAACTCCTTGGATCACACTCCTTGGAACCAAAATACTCGACATACAGGATTATGAGTTTATGAAACATAATAAAAACATGTTTCCATATCTCCATGCATATCTTATTTTAATAACTCACATGTTCTTAGAGATAATAAAATTGATTAACTCCCCCTAAGTACTTAGATTCTTCAATGGGCTAATAATTACACCCAATTCCTATCTTAGGTGTTCAAATGTTACCTTTAGAAGTGGTTGGGTCAAAATGTCTACAATATGATCCTATGTAGAAACATATTCAAGTTTAAAATTTTATTAACTTACCTAATATCTTATAAAATGATACTTGATGGAATGTGATTAGTCCTTTAGTGCATGGTAAGGTTCTTTGAGACATTTATATCACTTGTATTATCACAATAGATAGTGTTAGGACCATCATACTCCACATTATAGTCTTTTAGGGTCTGTCTTATCCATAAGACCTAAGTGAAACATGAAGCTATTTCAATGTACTAGAATTCACAAGTAGATAATGATACTAATGTTTTTTTATTACTTATCCATGAAAGTAGTCACCCACCTAAGAAGAAGGTTCCTCCACTAGTACTTTTTCTATCATCTATACTTCATACCCAATATGTATTAGTATAATCTATCAAATTGAACTACTTGATTCTTCAATACCACAACCCATACTCCATAGTCCCCTTGAGGTACCTAAGTGTCATTTTTATTAATGCCAGATTATTTTCCTTTGTATCTACTTGAAACCTTCCCACAAGACCTACTACTAACATGATGTTAGGTCTAGAGTTAGTGGTGTATAGAAATCATCCAATCATTGATCTATATGACTTATGATTTACCTTTAGAGAGTCATCTTCCTTGATCAAATTACACCCTATGATCATAGTTGTACTAACTACCTTGGAATCTTCCATCTCAAACTTATTCAACATCTCTCTTATTTACTTAGCTTGTGAAATGAATACATCTTTTTTAGATTGAGTGATTTTCAATTCAATAAAGAATGATAGTCTCTTAGAATGGATATCTCAAACTCTTTCTTCATCACCTTTATAAACCCCTTGGTCATGTTATCATTATTTTCACCAAATATGATGTCATCCACATAGATAACTACTATTAATTGATGGTCATAACTTTATGTATATATTACTATCCATAACTCCTCTTTTTAATCCTTGATACAATAGATACATATCTATCCTAACATACCAAGCTATAAGATCTTGATTTATACCATACATATCCTTTTTCAATCTACACACATAGTCCTTATCACCTGATAGTGAGAACTCCTTAAGTTGCTTTATTTACACCTCATCTTCCAAATTCCCATTCTATAATGTAGATTTGCATCCATATGGTATACATTAAACCATTTGAATCCTACATATTCTATAAAAAATATGATGGCCTCCAATCTTTCTATTGGTGAAAAGGTCTCCTCAGAGTCTACCCTTTCAACTTGTGCATATCATTTGAATACCAATCTATCCTTGTTCCTAGTGACTTCTCCATCTTCATTAATAAACTTGAAAACTATCAAGATAATAAATTATTAATAAGAAAATCTTATGCACGATAAATTTTATTGATTTGTATTGAATGACTTAAAATAATTACAAACCCAAAGCATTCTTAAATAAGCCTCAACTTGGAATTTAGAGCTGACATGAAAAAATTTAAAAAAACAAAAATCTAAAAAAAACACCTATTTTTAGCAACCACTATTTATATTAAGTTTTGTATGAAAGTTCACATGTTTTTAAAAATATTCTAAAATAATCCAAACACTATAATTATCCTATGGGACAAAATTCAACTAAAGTTGACATTCGGTTCTAAAAACATATAATTTCTAAAAATAGAAAATTCCCAAAAAAATTATTAGACATTAATTTTAGACCCTTAAATGATCACATATGGCCTCAAAAAAATATCTAAATCAACTCTAAGTGGATATATCTTCTTAGGACACATTAAAAAAATTTATATGGTCATTTTGGCATGTGGAAGAACTCAAACAGAGCTATGGGTCAAAATTTATGGCCTCCAAAAGATCAGCTTATTTTTTTTGCATCATTCATTCAACTTGTTTGTAAAAACACATTTTATGCCAATGACATTCTTGTTTTTAGACCCAAGAACTAGTTCCCAAGTTTCATTCTCCTTTATTTGGTCTAACTCCTCATTCATAGCACCTATCCAAAATTTCCATTTTCTTGCTTCTATAAGATTCTTAGGTTCAATCTTAGATAATAGAGAAACATTATCTTGATTTATATTACCTACCAATCATCTCCTTATTTACATACCTACATTCTTGTTGAAAATGATTTGAGATTCAAGATGATCTCTTTGAATTTTATTGAGGGGCCTTTTGTGTCCTATCTCTCAACTTATTTTTCTTCTTCATCAACAATATTCATATAAAATGCAAAAAATGGTAACTTGAGCATGGATAATGACACCCAACCCATTACATTCCTCTTGTTTTATCTCATGATCCTCCTAGTCTTATTTCACTGAATCCCAGTCATCCATAGCCTTCCAAACATAGTCACAACTCACCCAGACTACTCTTTCCAAGACAAATCAATCTCCCTAGGTCCCATCAGCTTAGGACAATAGCACCACACTTGGACTATAGTACTGGTGCCACTCCTATCCAATTTCAATGCTCCTATCCAAGTACATTTTTGGCCCCAATGGTTATTTTCTTCTAGTTCCCAATCCTTCTTTTTATTGGCCTAATATGAGTACATTTAACTCATGACCAATAGATCCCTATAAAATCCCATTCAAATATCATTTGGAAAGTGTTGGTAATTATCACTAAGCAAACAAGAATACAATCAAGACTATTCAAGCAATCTTCCTTATTCTTTGTATATAGCTAGCCAACACACTTATAAGTTATTTAAATCCTTACACCAATCCCTATCCACCTCAAGCACATCTAGTTTATAATTTTTCATATTCATAGACTTAATTGCATAAAGCACATCAAGTGGGATAACTACATATGGCTTGATCCCTCTTTAGAGTATTTGTATGTAGGCATCATGCCCACACAAGGGGTGTGGATAGACATTCAGTGAATATTACACACACTGGCCCCACCCCACCCCCTACTATTTCTCAAAATTTGTAAAATCACAATGGAATATAGGGTTTGAAGAAATAATACTCTCTATAGGGAGGTATATTGACTTCTAGCTACCAAAACTTCATGGACAGGGTCACACAGACTTGGTGAACAAAACATAAAAAGCTCAAATTTTTAGGACAACAATGAAAAATGTGGACTACAAAATCGATGCTACTCCTATCCACTTTTAATGCTCCTATCCAATCATAAAATTTAGGTTAGATCTTAGTTTGTGATAGTATCCTAGTCATGTATGATGAATTTTGGCCTCTATCTTAGTTGGATTAGTCAATTTCTAGCTAAGTATTTTTTTCTTTCCCTTATACTATTTTAAAAAATATTCAAATTTTAATCAAATTTAATTAATCACTATCTTAATAATTGCATATTTATTTATTTATTTTACTACTCAGACAATTTAACTAAATTAGGATTGATACACCAATATTCCCAAATATGTTAAATCATTTGGTGAACTTCACTTACTTTGTTTATACATAAAAACTCTAGAAACCATAGGGTATACTTCCTACTAATTTTTCATATTTTCTCTAATTTTTTACCTACATAATAACATAAAAAATTAGCATTAAATTTTAAAATTTTATAGTAGTTTTAAAATAATTTTCCTTTAAACCCTACTTGCCTATACTAGTTCCCAATATTTTCCTTGTAATTTTCCAATTAAATTATGATTTTTTATTAGCATATTAAAATCATAAATTCACTTCAGATTTTAAAATTCAATAGTAATTTTCAAAAATATTTATTTTTGAAAACCCTAGTTGCACATACTAGGTCTCTCTAAATCACAAATTTTCCAATAAATTTCTTATTTTCTACTTGCATACTTAGAAATTTACTTTAAAGTTTAAAATTTATTAATAATTTTTCAAATAATCATATTTCAAACCCTATTTGTATATACTAGGTCCCATTGCCTCTTGGGGTATCACCTTACATCTAAACTCAGATTGCACATCAAAACAAAAATGAATCTCACTTATTTATAAATATTTATTAGATTTCTTGCAAATAATAAGGAGACAATACTTGGTCCTATCATGTACATGAATGATGAATTTCACCATATATTAATGCAAATTTTCATTCTTTCCATTTAATGTTTAATTTTCATAATAAAGGATGATATTAAAAAATCTATTGCTAAACATGCACAAGATTTCAATGTTTATTTTTCATACTCTCTCTCTCTCTCTCTCTCTCTCTCTCTCTCTCTCTCTCTCTCTCTCTCTCTCTCTCTCTCTCTCTCTCTCTCTCTCTCTCTCTCTCTCTCTCTCTCTCTCATGCAAAATAATTTCCAACTCTATTTGCTAAATATGTTAGAAATATTATGTTACAAGTCAAAACTCTTTATACTTTAAAGCACAATTCCATGATCTCTACCCTTTGATTTCTATCTCTCATATGGAAAAATTTCAAGTTTATCTTGCCATACATATTAGACTTCTCATAGCACATGTAAAAGTCATTTATGCATTAGTTTACAATTTCATGCTCTCTATCCCTTTTTTTCTCTATCTCATATATAATATTCTTTATAATCATATTTTTATACAAATTATAACTCCACTTACATGTATTTCATCCCATACACATGGTTTCTACCTAGATGTATATAAATCCTTAGACACATGGTTTTTACATAGGGTACAATTTACTTCTCCTCCTCTCCCCCAAGAGGGTGATAGCTACTTTCCCTCTAACCAAGTCCATGATATCACCCCTCTAAAATGTGAGGTAGCCCATACTATTGTTTCTAATGCATGCATTTATCATATATATTATTCAAACCTTCTTCAACATATGTTCTTACATGTTCAATCAAAAATAATTAGGGTTTGCACTTGTAAGACTCTAAGGGAAAAAATAATCAGTATGAGTAAGTTAATTTCAGATTTACAAATGCAAAATCAACTATTACATGACAAGATCACAACATTGGAAAATCATATTATAATAAAAAATACTCAAAGTCATCCTAGTGTCAATCATATATATGCACATTCACCTAGTCAATTGGTTGTAAGCAATGTTACATATCAAAACAAAAAATCCCAAAAAATTAACTCTATAACTAGTGATTCAAAAAGAATTCAAAGATTGAATAAGAGTTCAAGTGAGGTACTAAGGAAAATGATTAAATATAAGTTGATAAAACTACCTCCTCTATATCTAGTGCGAAGATATAAATATTATTGTACATATCATAGAATGCACGGGCATCACATAGATTCATGTTTGGCATTGAAACAACATATATAATAGATAATTGCTAATGAGGACCCTATACAAGGAAAATTAGTCAAGCAATCCACAATGACATAAGAACACATTCACAAAGGTTTAAATTCAAAACGAACACAAAAGTGGTTCCCAAAGCATAACTCAAAACAAAAAAAGGATAAAAAAGCAAAATTAGAGTAAGAATTAGTACCACAAACATAGGTAAATTACAAAATAGCTACAAATATGCTACTCCAAAATAAGGCTCAACTTTCAAAGCATTATGGGTTTTCAAGGTCAAGGGTTGGGAAAGCATGCTCAAGGCATCACTACTCTTATTCTAGTAGTTGATAATGTTTGTCACCAAGGTTTGGGATTTATTGAACATCCTAAGGAAAATCATTCACACACATAGTTAATCAAAGGAAAAGACCCAAATACAACAAAATTCAACACTAGCATTCCATTGATTCAAAATCAAGATGATAATCATGAGTGAAAAATATAGGTTATTATGATTTCTAAGATACCGACAATGAATCTAAATAACTAGAGTGATATTCATAGCCATTTCATCATGCTTCAAAATCATGCATGATTCTTTTGTTTGATATAGGAAACAATGATAGGGAGTCTCCCATGAGACTCATCGATTAGTATGATTTCTTCTTAGCTTACTTGTACATAGTTCCTTTTCAATTTACTGTACATAGTCTCTTTATGATTGATTTTACATGGTTTATAACATATAAAAAATACCAAAAACATCCAAATATTACAAAATATCAAAAACATTTGACTAACTGAAAAATACCAAAACTATTTAAATTATATGTATTATCCATTATCTATATTTATTCTACTATGTTAGACTTACATTTGTTATTCTATGTTATTATTTATCGATTTATCTACATTACCATGATTTACTTGATCTTCTTTGAGTGTGTGCAGTGACATCCATCTCTTTGAGTGCTTCACTATCCCCATTGAGGGGGCATCCTAATTTTACATTGAGACACACATCGATATATATACCCATTGGGGGCATCTTATACATGACTACACCATCCGAGTTATGTCATTCCTACACCACACACTCTAGTTATCATGTTGACGTACATTATTTACTAGCTTACATATATTACTCTATCAACACTCACTAGTATATAACACATGTATTTATTAACATATACCTAGCCTTGTACTAATATGTCTTGCATACTTTCCTTCTTTATTTGATTAGTTAGATGCAATTGTATTTCTAGTTATTACATGATTTTATTTCTTGATTTTTGTAGATAGATATGATTGAATTTCTCAATTCTTGATTTTATCTTATATGTGCCTTAGGACATTTACCAATGTCTTTTAATTTTATGTCTTGTGTGTACCTTAGTATATTTGCTAATGTCTTATGTCTATACTCTTTTATATGATTGCGACTTCCATGACAACTTTACTTGTTTCAATTGTATGTGTATGTGGAATTTTAACATGCCTTATATTTTTTCCTTCTAGTATGAGTGACATGTGCCCATGTCCATTGTTTATGTGGCCCCTTGGCTACACTTTTATGTTTATTTCTTCTTGTTTTGTTTGTTTTTTTCTTATTTACTTCTCATTGTTTTCAATGTCATGATCCATATCATGAATTTTTCTTAATTTTTTGGATGTCATGATAGACATCATGCTCCATCCCTCCAACTAACAACTAAAAAACTAATCAAAATTCTAATTCTAGTTTAGTATATTACACATGTTATTACATTCTTATATTTATCTAGGCATACCCCTATTGATCTAACAATCTCTCATTATAAACCATGATATATCTAGAGACATCTTATCAATTATCATTGCTATATCATGTATCTTTATAGCATAAAACACTTGTAGGGATCTTTCTTATAAGGGAAATCATTGAATGGTCTTCATTCTTACCCTAATAAGAGGTGGAAACAAAAAAGGGTTTTGTCATAGAGATCATATCTCTTAATAGTCAAAAAAGTAGTTTTCAAAACACCTAGAACAACAACCAAACATCAAAATAATTAGAATAGACTAGGAAAATAATGAGAATATCAAAACAATTACCAAATTTGGCACAAGACAATAGTGCCCAACTTGTACTATAACATAAGTGCCACTAGTGTCCACTTTTGGTGCTCCTATCCAAATAATAGAAAAACTAGACTATCTAGAAGTAGGTAGAAAAGTAGGTTCAACTATAGTTTTACATAGCCAGAATAGTTTAAAATCAACAATTTTCAATACACTTTCACTTAGAGAATCTAGATATAGGGGGAATCATATGTGACATTGCATCTCTCACTTCTAATTTTAGATATGATAGTTGATATGACTTATAGATTAGAATCCATGTTTTAGACACTAGTGATTGGGGACAATGTGCATGGCATATTTATTTTCTTTTCTTTCCAAGTTTAGCATTACCCAGGCATTCTTAGTAGTTTTGTGCCATATTCTATCTATAGGTGGTTGGAATTATTTTAGAATGGATTTAATACAAGCCTAACTTCCAGATTCTTGAGTTCCTGAGTTCTCAAGTGGCTTTCATATAATCTTACTACACCAATTTTGGAGTGACTTTCATACAAGTCTAATCTCCATCTTTTAAAGTGACCAAGAGTGGCCTAGTTTCTAGTATAGATTTAGATAGCCATGCCATCATTTTCATATTATAGATCATTTATGGGATTTAGAGCCATATTATATGACATACATTTCATATTGATATCAGTTCATAACTTCACTTTATGGGGAAATGATGGAGCCAAAGGACTATGTAGCCTTTATATTTTGAGACACCTATTCAGAGGGATTAGACACATAGTTAAAACATTAATTAACACATGTATGAACACCTATATTCACTCAGTGGGTGATGATAGATCCAAAGGGCTAGCCTTTTCATTCTTGAGCCACTTCTAGGGAATTGAGCACTCAACTCCATTCATGATATTACTCTTGATTCAACATCACTCAACATTACTCAGTATCATAATAGGTTTTGTATTGGTCCATGTACATAGTGAGGTGTATTCATTCATCTCTCTTCCTCTCCCTCTTACCTGACATTGTATGTTCTTATTTTAGATATAACATATCTAGTAATAATTGATCTACTTTCTATTTTATCTTATAAATTCACACCTCACATCATGCTCTCTCTATGCACACCCAATATCATAAAAGATTCATGAGCTTCACCCTTTCAAGTAAGTTTACTTACGCTTTCTATTTTTCCTTTATCCTAGTATTTCACTCTACTTCATCACTAAAATAAAGAGGGGTCAAATGTAGTCATATAAAATTCAAAAATTGGTAACATGAGCATGGTGAATGATACCCAACCCATTATATTCTTCTTGGTTTCTCTCATGACCATCCTATGCATATTTCACTAATTCTTAATCATCTGTAGCCTTTTAGACTTAGTCCTAGCTCACCCATATTTCTCTTTCTAATACAAATTAATCCCCCTAGGTTCCATTAGTTTAAGACAATAGTGCCGCACTTGGACTATAGTGCTAGTGTCACTCCTATCCATTTTTGGTGCTCTTAAGTGAATTTTGACCCCAATGGTCAATTTTTTCTAGTTCCCCATCCTTCTCCTTATCGACCTAATGTGATTACATTAAAGCCATGACCAATAGATCCCTATAAAATCCCATTCAAATATTATTTGGAAAGGGTTGGAAATTATCAGTAATCAAGAAAGAATACAAGCAAGACTACTTAAGTAAGCTTCCCTATTATTTGCATATAGCTAACCAACACACTTACAATCTTATTTAAATCATTACACCAATCCTTATCCACCTTAAGCACATCTAGTTTAGCATTCTCTATATTCATACACTCAATTGCATAAATCACATCAATTGGGAGAACTACATATAGTTTGATTTTCTTTTTAGAGTATTGGTATGTAGGTATCATGCCCACATAAGGGGTGTGGATACATGTTCATTAAATATTACACACACTAACCCCCCCTCTTTCTTGAAATTGGTCAAAGCATAATAAAATATAGGGTTTGAATAAATAGTCTACTCTATAGGTATCTCTATTAACTTCTAACTACAAAAGCTTCACAAATAAGGTCACATAGACCTAGTAAACAAAACCCAAAAAGCTTAGATCCTAAAGACAATAGTAGTAGAGCTAGACTATAACACTCGTACCACTCCTATCCACTTTTACTGCTCTTATCCAATCATAAAACAAAGGTCAGATCTCATTTTGTGATAGTGTCCCAATCTTGCATAGTGAATTCCAGCCTTTATCTTAGTTAAATAAGTTAGTTTCTAGCTAAGTCTTGTTTTCTTTCCCTTATTACTATTTTTAGAAAGATTTTAATTATAATCAAATTTCACAAATTAGTAGATTAATAATTGCATATTTATTTACCAATTTTACTAATCAAACCCTTTAACTAAATTAGGAATAATACACCAATATTCCCAAATAGGTTAAATCATCAACCTATATAGTTTACTCTTCATTATTAAAGTCTAAATTCCCTAAAATATCCTTTCATTATGAGTGTTATTTCCTTGTCTCATCAATCTTCACATTGGTTTTGTTGATGCTTAGAATTATGTTATTTCCAACACCAACAATGGGAAGTTTCAGGAATGTGGGACTTGCAACCTAAAATGACCTCCAGATTTTAAAGAAGTTGGCTCTTCTTTATCTTGAATGTATTGTGAGAAAAGGGATATAAATTAAACACAATCACCAATGCAACAAAATAAAATTTAAATATGGTGATGCACCTGAATTTAATTCGATCCTTAATACTAAGCACAGTGAAGCTATCTTTAGGATTCAATTACATTGAAGAGCAAACAATGCATGATCAATGTAAAAGATGAAAACAAATAGAATCAAATGCTCATAACTTAGACAATTTTTGCAGTAACATAGAAAATATCAGCAAAGGCATAGAACTAAGTCTTCTTATTAATTTTCCAGTCACATAAAAGGCACAGATACATGCACAATTATACAAACTTTCTAAATCAAGAAAATAGTTTAAAGGCAAATGATATTACTAGCCATAGTAAGAAAGTCTAAGAAAAATTCTTGATAACAATCTCTTGCAAAAAATTCTCTCTTCTGATGATAATGTCTATTGATCCTCATCCCCTCTGATCTACACCCATATTTATATTATAGGACTAGCTTAAGATTTCCTGCACTTTCCCATCCCAATGGTCTAACTAAACTCTAACTTAACTGGAAGTGTTTAACAAAATATATATTTTAGATCTCTAACATTGGCCTCTTTGCAATTTCAAATCCCAATGTCCTAACTGAACTAGAACTTAATTGGAAGTGTTTAACAGAAGATATTTTTTGGATCTAAAATGTTTAGTCTACCTACAAGTTCATTGGCTGAATTAGATACATATGACACTTTTCACTATGAAAAAAGTGAGAACACTTGGTGTGCTCCACTTACTCTACTTGAAAACCATCTCATTATTTAGAAGGCACCAAAAAATGACACTTGGCAGCTTTTATGGCACTTACAAAAGACACACGGCACTTTCTACGTAACTTATACTATTTACTATGTCTTTGTATCGAGAGTGCTCTATCTTTGACATCTATCATAGTCCACTGCTTTGAAACATTATCATCTTATAGAAAATGGGACCCACAACACTTCTTTCTTGAGCAGCTTCAAAAGGGGAATGGGGATAAGTGTCACTTTCCATAGATATTTAACAAGTGACACGTGTCAGCTTCTGCTTTCTACAAAAGCTTTAGATACTTTTGAGAGTCCTATGGAAGGTGACACATGGAAGTCTCCATTAAGCTTTAGCTACACTATAGAAACATTTGGGACTCATTTCAAATTCACATAGATGATGACACTTGGTGGCTTTTGCTTACTTTAGAAACAAAACTCAGGGCCCACCACAGTCTTTACTCAACAATGAAACAAAATGAAGAAACTGTAGATGTTGACACTTGGTGGTCTTCTCTGAGATTTAACAAGGGACACATGGCACTTTATACTGTATTTAGAGAAACACATTAAAACCTTCTATAGTTTCCACTTTGTACCTTCCACATGCACTGAGAAAAGCTTATTGAAAGAAGCTTTTTAAACTCATAAGAAACTTGAAATGTGGATGCTGACACTTATCGTGCTCTACTGAGTTATATAAAAAGACACGTGGCATGTTCCACACAACTTATAGAAATTATAGTGTGTCCCAGTTGATGAAATTTGTCATGTTCTGTGCAACTTTGATACTTAGACAAAATTTAGGTAAAAATGAAAACTCACGCCTATGCTCTATGTCAAAAACTTCACTACCTTGAAACTGAAACATGCAGGGACAAAAATTGGAGCGTATAACTGAAACTCAAAATAAAATGTAGAGTATTCTACTCTACCATTCTTGGTGACCTTGAGGACTTTTGAGCCTGCTCAAAAAAGAATCCATAGAAAAAATGTGGCAAAAATCATAACTTCTGTAAGGTCATTTGATAAATAGACCACTCAGTATTAGATAATCCCTACTTATTTTGCAATTCTTGGAAGGCTAAATCAAGGTTGATGATGTCCTTGTGCAAAAAAAATTGTAAAATATGAACTGTAACCTTCAATTGGAATTCAAGCTAGGACATGGGGATCAAGACAACTTCCACTTTTGGCACTGATGAATCATCTATTAAACCCTAAAAAACTAACTGATCATTTTATCTGGCTAACAACAAAGATTTAATCTCATCAACCATCAACACAGTGTTTCTATTAGGAAAAGGGGAGGGAAGACCCAATTGCACCAGATCCTCAATATGTTGCTTCATGTCTTTTATTCCCTCTTTTACCACATCTAGGAGCTCTTTACAATTAATTGCTATAGAGTTACAACTAAGAACTTCATTCACCCTTTTTGTAGCAATCATTTTGTCACTAATCCCAACTACTAATAATGTTCCATCAATTGTGTCATATAGATTTTGCAGCAACATTTGAGAATCAAACACTCTCAAAGAGACAGTGGACAGAGTGGCCTGAACTAAAGTCTCCATCTTTTTGCACAATTTCTATGCATTTAGTAGGAAAGTTAGATAGGGTCTGAGATGAGTAATCTCCTTAGAGATTCTTTTCCATATTGATACATATAACTCCTTGACCAGGTTTAGAACTCATGCATTCTTTGGCCTATTAGCCAAATCAAGTGTCAATTGTTTTGTTATTTGTTATTTAGCTTGAAGTTGGGCCTATATGGCGGTAGTATTTTTTTGCTCATTCAATAGATTCTACTAGAACTGAGTGACCTATTGCAGGTTTTCCTCACATTTTTCTTGTAATCTTGCCTTTTTCTACCTTAGGGCTATCACTACAGCTTTCTCCTGTGTTAGTTCTTCTTTCAAAGAAGCATTTAGGGCATGAATAACCCAGTGAACCTGACAAAAAATAGTATCTTGCAACTATTTTTTGAGACTCTCTATTTCATCATTCTTTAATTTGATTTCTATAGCCAGACTACTACAATTTGCTTTCTCTTAAGCTCGACTAGCTTCCATCTTCTATAGCTTCTTTGATACATTTAAATAATTAGTAGCTATAGAAGAAGTGGTTTCATTCAGTAGCTCAACCCTGTCCTATGGTCTAAAAAGTGACATATCCATAGCCACTGCATTCATTATATAATCTTGAGGCTACATCTATTTACTTGGCTTGACTACATTAGGTGACAAATGGGTCATAGTTAGTTACTGCTAGATTGGGTCAAGTAGTGACCTCATATGTGGTTTAGTTAGAGCTTTATTATCTTTCATCATCTTTTTCTCCATCTAGGCTTCCCTATCCTTCTTAGTAGTGTCTAATTGAGTTTGGAAAGTAGAGGGAGAGGTAATAAACCCATAGGCAAAAGAATAACCTTGTGGCAAGCCATAGGGAATAACCAAATGTTGGATAGGGGGAATTTAGGAGGGTATTCTCTTTGGAACAGAGGGGGAAAAGGGAGGCAATGATGTGACTTGTGATGACATGGCCTGAGTAGCTATAAGTGGGGGAAATTGGGAAATTGTCACAACAGAGGTGACAGGGGATATTATTTGGCCAATTGGGATTGTCACGCCTATAGAAGAAGAAAGAGACTAAGAAGAAGGAGAAATAACATGCACCTAAGGAGAAACAGATGTACTCAGTGGTTGATGTTGTGAGGGCTCTACCTCCTCCTATGAATTAGGATAAAGTTTCAACCTCTTATGTTTCCTTGGCCTTTCTTCTTCTTGATATGCTTCCTTCTCTTCAACATTTACCACTACTACTAGTGGTGATTGTACAAAACTGGGAACCCCAAAGGATGACACTGATGGAGAAGCTCTAGGTGGTGAGGATACCACACTCTTTTGTTTTTAAATGGCACTAAGAGATTGGGGCCAAACATTTACAACTGTAGATGAGGTTTGTCTTGGGGTAAGCACTATATGAGTGGATTTTGCTTCCACTTCTGACTCTCCACCCTATGTTTGTAGTTTGCCTGTATGAGGGCTAGAGATAGGAGATGAATGCCATTCATCCCAAGTTTCCTCTCATTTCTTATCTGAATCTACATTACTAAAAGAGTGAGTTGTCTCACAAATTTCTTGCCTATACTTCCAATAGGCTTCTATTTTCTTGAGTTTCCAGTCTTTGTTCTTTAATGCCCTTCTTAAACCAGAAGTCATTTTAATTTTAGGGACAAAATCCTTTTCCTTAACATAAAATGTCTCCCATGGCCTAACCTCCTCTGAGGTAAAATCTATCAATTCTACATATAAATCAGTAATATCTTCCTTAGGGTTTCTTTTGCTTTCCCAAAAGGGATGACCCTCATGCACAATTTTAGCGGTGACCTTGTTATTCTTGACCCATGAGGTTATGAAACTGCTTGGGTCATATTTCTATTTATCTTCAATCAAAAATAAACCTAGGAAAGTTAGCTTCCTTAGCAATAAGTGCTCAGCATCTCAGACCTCTAGGGCCATGTTTTTTGTTACCCATGGAATATCATACATTTTCTTCTTCTTCTTCTTCCCAGTGCCATAGTCATTATCAACCACAGACACTTGCCGTATGACCTCTAAGAATGCTAACCTAATGGTCACTTTTTTTGGTAGCAACACTGGTTCTCCATTAAAACCATGGACCCTAATGAGAGTATGATGGGATCCAAAAAATTAGTCACAGGGAATAGTGCAATTTGTCATGAGGCCTCTGACACTTAGAGTTAATCTATTTTCAATAGGATCTAGGCTTAGGTGAAAAAAGGTAGGCAACAAAAATTTCCCAAAATTCATATGGGTTAGATGTTTTAGACAAGATATATGTCCATGTAGACACAAAAAAGGTCCTATTATGATTGAAACTTGGGTCATACATATTCAGATGCATGGATTGTGAAAAGATGCCAGAGTTTTAATACAACATGAGGTGAAATAGATAAGAAGAATACCTAAAAACCCCTTTAGATTTGAAATGGGTGAGTTGGTCAACCATTGAATAGGTAATTTTCTCATAGAAATCTAGCTGATACTCCTGAGACTTGTCTACAATTTTTAATCTGAAGAGAATGGCCATTTATTCTTCATAGATAGTTATATCTTCTTTCATTCTAAAAATGAATGCCATCATGGACAGTACTTCTTGACTAGCCTGTGTAAATTGTGCCCTTCTTGTTGGTAGCACTAGCACAATGGTATCATCATCCCCTAATTGCAATTCTGATCTTAGAAACCTTAATTGATTATTGATGTTTGCCCACATTTTCTATATTTTGGCAATGGTGGGAAATGTGGCTGTCTTGTCATGATATAGGGCCAACATGTCCCTAATGGCCTTTGGCATAATTTGCACCATGAATTGTCCCTATTATATGGTATTTGAGGGTGTATGAAACAATTTAGCACATATTTTAACTAAGTCAAGGCACAAATGTACACTTGGGATAATGAATTATGCCAGTTGGGAAGCCCATATCCTCATTGTGAATGTTTCATATTATCTAACCTTAGCCCTCTAGATACATCTTTGGTGTGCGCCTTCTTGCAAAGCTTTTCTATATTTTTGAAGGGTTGGTTTTGTGATTTCATCTACAAAATCCTTCACCTTTGTTGGGTCGATCGCATTACCAACTTCAAGGACTCTAGTCCTTGGATAGGTTTAAGGGTTGTGCAGGGGCTGAAGCATATGATTTGGTGGTGAGAAGCTTATTAATGGATTCATAAATCCTACACCCCTGTTGTGAATATTGTGCCTCCTCCATATCTATGTCTATACTTGGAATTAGTGAAACTTATGTAACAAGTATGGAAGCTTTGCAACAGGGAAGGCACTTTTACTAAGTATGTTTTTCTATGAATTGAAATATAGGTAACAAAGATTTTCTAATAGATACAGGAATGTTTAAGACACTTTTTAAGCCTTAAATCTTGTTATTGGGGTATTTAATGACCAAGTATCAAAAATGGCATTAAAATTGGATAACCGTTAGTAAATCTTATTAAATCTGCATGGGATAGCAAGTCAGACATGTCATAGAAGTGGCTGCGTAAGGGTACCTTGGGGAATGTTAGGGATTTATGAGATATTTAGTAAATGCTAGAGTTTTGAAAATTTTGAAAAGATTATAAGCCCCGGCCATGTGTTCAAATAACACTTATTAAAAGAAAGAGTGGGAAAGAAAAATGGGAAAATAGAGCAACAAGGAAAGGGAAACTATCTAGCTATAATATATGGGAAATATAGCTTAAATGAAATGTTTTAGGTAGATGCCATTCATAGGAATATCTTTAGGTTCACCCTCCATCATTTTGAGCTCAAATTAATTTTTCTATTTCCATGCATGAATCTTATAGGGGCCAGTCCACAATGCTTCAAATTTAGTGTGTTAACCCGGCTTGGCAGCTCTCGCATCCCATTTTAAAACAACTGAGCCTACATTAAAATAGGGATTTGAAGTCTTCTTATTGAAGTAGTCTTTGATTATTTTTTTATGTTTCAATAATGAGTCATGTGTTGTATCCCTCTTTTCTTGAAATTCCAAGAGTTTAGCAAGTCTAACATGTATGGGGCCATTTTACTCAATTTCAATGTGTTTTAATAACTGGAGAGCAAGAATCTCCAAGATCAAGGGCATTAGAATAGGCTTAACATACAATAATTCATATGGGGACATCTTTGTCACTTTTTTAGGCATAATTCTATCAGCCCACAGTGTTATATTAAGCACTTTATGCCACTCTTTGTGATGATCAGCCCCTATTCTCTTAATAAGTCTAATCAGGTTCTTGTTGGTTAATTCTGCCAAACCATTACCCCGAGGGTAATAATTTGAGGAATTTTTTAGATAGAGTCCATAATTTAGTGAAAATTTAGATAATTTTGTCCCTAAAAATGCCTTAGCATTATCTGAAATTATGGTACGAGGAGGCCCAAAACAAGTAGTGATATCCCCCAGAAAGTCTAGGATCACATTTTTTGTTACTTCTTTGAGTGGCACTACTTCACTCCATCTAGTAAAATAATCTATGGTAGTTAGAATCCATTTGTGTCCCATACTTGACACTATATTGATCATTCCAATGAAATCAAGACCCCATTGAGCAAAGGGTTCATCAACAATTATAGGACTAAGGGGTATTACTACATTCTTTCTCATCCCCAAATAATACTGACAAGATTGGCACTTTTTTACCAGTTGATAATAGTATGTAAATAAAGTGGGCAAAAAATAACCTACTTGACTTATCTTTATAGCTGTGGTTCTTGTAAAAAAATGTCCACCTGAGACTCCATGGTGCATTTCATGTAGTATTTTCTGAGCTTCATCTTTCTCTATGCATCTTAAAATTATGCCATTAGCATTTCTTCTGAAAATAACTTGGTTAATTAAAACAAAATGGACCCCTTACTGCCTATAGTATCTCCTCTTGTCATGAGAGAGATATTTTGGGAAAATCCCATGTTTCATAAAATGGATTCTATTTGTGACCCAGGAGTTCTGATCAATTTCTTGTATCCTCAATACATTTTCTATTTCTATTTTTTTAGTTATCATCTTTCCCATATCTTGAGCCATGTATTGGCACAACTCCCTACCTCTAACCAGCTTAGTGGGTCTGACCTCTACATCATACTCAAGGATCTTTATTATCTAGTTTGCTCTTTTTTCATTAATTTCACCTTCCATAATGTATTCTCTAACACTAGGATGAGCCACAAGTATCAAAATATTATTTATTGATACCATATGCCTAAATTTCTTGAGGGATTTTACCATAGCATATGCTTGTTTCTGCACAAAGTTGTATCTAGCTTCATACTCCCTAAGAGTCCTTGAGAAAAAGGCTATTGGGTGTTCTCCCTCTTGTTGATAATCTTTCTATGTTAGGATAGTAACAATACTAAACTCTCCTCCATAAACATACATTATAAAAGACGTAGAGAAGTCTGGGTTACTAAGTACTAGGGATGTTGAAATTGCTTTCTTGACCTCCTCAAAAGCTTGTCTTCCTTTTGTATTCCACTTAAAAACCAAGTCTTTCTTCAAAAAGAGTGTCACTGGTCTCGTTAGGCATGCAAAGTCTAATATGAACTAACTAACAAAATTAATCTTTCCCAAAAAGGACTGAACTACCTTCTTATTTACTGGTAGGGGCAAGTTCATTATGGCTGCGACTCTCTCTAGATCTATAGAGACTCCTTCTTTCGATAATATATGTCCTAGTAGTTTGCCTTGAGGTACTATAAAGATACACTTCTTGGGATTCAGGGATATTCCAAATTCTTGACACTTCTTAAAAATAGATTCCAGGTGATCAAAATGATCAACAACATTCTTGGAAAAAATAGTGAGATCATCAAGATAAATCAGAATGATTTTATTTATGTGTTCCCCAAATGCTACATCCATTGCCCTTTGAAAAGTGGCTCCAGTATTTTATAGGACAAATGGCATCTTGGCATATGAAAATGTTCCCCATTTGGTAGTAAATGTATTCTTGTGTTGGTCTTCATTAGCCAACCAAATTTGATTGTATCTAGAGAAACCATCTAGCAAGGAAAATCTCTTTGATCCAACCATAGTCTATAAAATTTGTTCCATAGAGGGCAGGGGATAGTGATCTTTTAGAGATGCTCTATTTAGGTCTCTAAAATCCACATAGAGCCTTATGTCACCATTCTTTTTTATAACTAGTACTAGATTGGATACCCAGGTTGAGTGTTTGATTGGAAAAAATATTTTAGATTTTAAGAGTTTTTGCAACTCATCTACCATTAGAGGTTTAAACTTTGGATTCACTGGTCTCTGGTTCTGTCTGACTGGCTTAGATCTTTTAGTTAGTTCTATGGTGTCTTGAATGATGTCTCTATTATAGCCATGAAGGTCTTCATAGGTCTAGGCTATTACTCTATCATATCTTTTACACAAGTTAATTAATCTTCCCCTTTCCTCTTGGGTTGTAGAATTTCCAATATTTAGTTTTCTCCCTTCACTCACTTGTATCTCAGAATATTTTTCTTTATTTGCTTGAAACATTTTCTTCCCTAGGATTACATCTTATAGATCAAATAGGTTTTCTAAAGTAATCAAGCCTTTGGGAAGCTTATTGGTCTTTAATTGAATAATTTGTTCTCCATATACTTCTTCAATTTTGGGTTAGAATTGATCAACAAATTCTCCTGAATGTTGCAAAAATGAGAGTACCTAAGAATCATTTTCAAAGACTTGCCAATTTTCATAATTGTCTGGGATAGTTGGCCTTACTATAACTTTGACTGACTCATTGTTGACTAATAGACTAGTTGCTAGGTCAAACTATGAGCCAATCTGTGCCATCCTATCAGCTTTAGAATTTTGGGTTCTAAGAACTACTTCAATATTGAAATCTTCAAAATCATCTATTAAGTCCCAAATTTTGTGTCTATAAGATCTCATCCTTACATTTTTGGCTATTGTCTTTTCTCTAATTTGTTTCACCACTAGTTCCAAATCTCCTTTTACTATCAGATTCTTTACTCCCTTTTTCTTGGCTAACATGAGCCCATGTACTAAGGATTCATATTCAGCATCATTATTAGTACAGGCAAATTAGAAACAAATAGCTCTTAAAATTTTCTCACCATTTAGAGCAACAAGACAAATTCCTGCTCTAGCACCAATTTTACTTCTAGCCCCATCAAAATTTAAGGTTTATATTTCTAAGTCCTTTTCAAATTATTGAGTCTTTGGCATTTCCTCCCTTAAAACATTTGGGATTTCATGGTCTTCATCAAATATGACATAAGTGCTTAGGCCAGTAGAGTCATAATTTCCATATGGGTCACTTTGCATCATAGTTAACAACTAGTTATTTTCCTCTTGTAGATGTTCTTTAGGTGTTTTGAAATCTTGACCACTGAATTTGGGTAGAGCTTTCAGGGCATTTACTGGAATAGGATCCCAAGTGGCTGGTGGTACTAAGAGAATTAGAGGACTGCTAGTGTTCCAACTTGTATAATTCATTGGGGCTATAGGTGCTCCCATGTTTGCTCTTGGTATTGCTATAAACTGATTGACCCTTCTTCTTGGATTAGTTATCAATGGTGGTAAAACAATACCTGAGTTCATAGCATATTGATATCTTATTACTAGTCCATAGCTCTGACTCCTTGTAGCTCTCTAGTTCATACAGTCTTGAAAGAAACTTCAAGAAAATATTGTTGCACTGGGTGTTCCAAAAATTTGTTGATGCTTATAATTGCATTGTTTCCAACACCAACAATGGGAAGTTTTAGGAATGTGGGACTTGTGACCTGAAATGACCTCCAAATTTTGAAGAAACTGGCTCTTCTTTATCTCGAATGTATTGTGAGAAAAGGGATAGAAATTAAATAGAATCACCAATGCAATGAAAACAATTTAACTATGGTGATGCACCTAAATTTAATTCAATCCTTAATACTAAGCACAATGAAGCTATCTTTAGGATTCAATTACATTAAAGAGAAAATAATGCATGATCAATGTAAAAGATGAAAACAAATAGAATCATAGGCTCACAACTTAGATTATTTTTATAGTAACACAAAAAATATTAGCAAAGGCACAGAACTCAGTATTCTTATTAATTTTATAGTCACATAAAAGCTATATATACATGCACAATTATACAAACTTTCTAAATCATGAAAATAGAACAAACACAAATGATATTACTGGCCACATCAAGAAAGTCTAAGAAAACTTCTTGATAACAATCTCTTGTAGAAAATTCTCTCTTATAATGATAATATCTATTGATCCTCATCCCCTCTGATCTACACCCATATTTATAGCATAGGACTAGCTCAAGATTGCCTGCACATTCCCATCCCAATAGTCTAACTAAAATCTAACTTAACTAGAAGTGTTTAACAAAAGATATTTTTCAGATCTCTAACATTGGCCTCTCTACAAGTTCAAATCCCAATGGCCAAACTAAATTGGAACTTAATTGGAAGTGTTTAACAGAAGATATTTTTTGGATCTAAAACATTTAGTCTCCTTATATGTTCATTAGCTGAATTAGATACACGTGACACTTTTTGCTGTGAAATAGGTGAGGACACTTGGCATGCTCTACTTACTCTACTTGAAAACGATCTCATTATTTAGGAAGCACTAGAAAATGACACTTGGAAGCTTCTGTGGCACTTACAGAAGACACACAACACTTTTTCTGTAACTTATACTCTTTACTGTGTCTTTGTATTGAGAGTGCTCTATCTTTGACATCTGTCATAGTCTGCTACTTTGAAACTTTATCATCTTATAGAAAATGGGACCCATAACACTTCTTGCCTGAGTAGCTTCAAAAGGGGAACAGGGATAGGTGGCACTTTTTTTATATCTTTAACAAGTGACACGTGGAAGCTTTTGCTTTCTACAGAAGCTTTAGATACTTTTTGAGAGTCCTGTAGAAGGTGACATGTGGTAGTCTCTACTAAGCTTTAGCTACAATGTAGAAACATTCAAGACTCATTTCAAATTCACACAAACAATGAAACTTGGTGGCTTTTACTTACTTTAGAAACAAAACTTAGGGCCCACCATAGTCTTTACTCAATAATGAAACAAAATGAAGAAACTATAGATGTTGACACTTGGTGGTCTCCACCAAGATTTAACAAGGGACACGTGGCACTTTCCATTGCATTTAGAGAAACACATCAAAACCTTCCATAGTTGCCACTTGGCACCTTTCATGCACAATAATAAAATCTTATTGAAATAATTTTTTTAAACTCATAGGAAACTTAAAACGTGGATGCTGACACTTGTCACACTCTACTGAGTTATATAACAAGACACATGGCATGTTTTGCACAACTTATATAAATTATAATGTGTCTCAGCTGATGACATTTGGCATGTTTCGTGTGACTTTGATAATTATAAAAAATTTAGGCAAAAATTAAAACTCACGTCCACACTCTATATCAAAAACTTCACTGCCTCGAAACTAAAATGTGCAGGGCCAAAAATTGGAATGCACAACTAAAACTCAAAATAAAATGTAGAGTATTTTACTCTACAAGTTCTTTACACTATCTTTTGTAGCCTATTGTTATAACATATATAAGATGAGCTCATTGATAAGTATCTTAATAATATTCTGTCATCATATCTAGGAGCAAACTTTATGAAGTCTTCATCATCTCTTTTGATGAAACATTTTCTCCCAAACACTTTAAAGTGTTCTGCATTGGTAGGTCTACCCTTTCATAGTTCATAAGGAGTATTTTTTCCATTATTTCTTATCTATCCTCTATTTAAAATGTAGACAATAGTGATTACTACCTCTCTCTAATATCCATCAAATAATATAGACTCATTTAGCATAATTCTATCAATCTTTTTAATTATCCTATTATTTCTTTCCACTACCCCATTCTATTGAGGTGTCCTAATTGTTGATAATTTTCTCCTTATTCCATGAACCACATATAAGTCATTAAACTCATTAGAACAAAACTCTCCTCGTCTATCATATTTTAGGCAATTGATCTTCCCATTCTTCTCATTCTCAGAAAGAGCCTTGAATGCCTTAAACTTGTCAAGAGATTTTGACTTTTATTTCAATAATGTAACCCAAGTCATTATTGTGTAGTCATATATGAGTAACATGAAGTAGCTTTATCCTTGAAAGCTTTGAATTCTTTTAGTCCCATAGAGATCAGTGTGTATTAACTCCAATGGTCTAGTAGTAGATTACTCCTTAGATTTGAACATTCTTTTAGTCTAGTTACCATGTTCACATACCTTTCAAAGTATGTTTATAGTTTTAGTGATCTTAGGCATGTTCTTTACAAAATTCTTAGTGCTTATCTTGACCAAATTGTAAAATTTTAGGAGACCTAACCTTATATGTTGTATCCAAATTTTATCCATCTTTCTCATAAATCATCTCTCCTTCTTGATCACATTCAAGACATGTAGATTATTCTTAATCCTCTTAGCATTGGAAATTAACCTTCCTAATTTGGATCTCCTTATCTCACACCCTATTTCATGAAAGGTTAGTGTGTGTCTTTGATTACACATTTGAATTACACTAAGTATGTTATTTATCAAACCTTCCAAATACAACACATTTTGTGTCTTGGTCTTCCCATTTTCCAAAATCAAGACACCCTTGCCATGTATATTGGAAGTTATATTGTCTCTAAACTTCATTATTCTTTTAGTATTATTATTCAATGAGATGAACTTGTTTTTGTCTCATATCATGTGGCTTTAGTAACCACTATATATATATATATATATATATATATATATATATATATATATATATATATATATATATATATATATATATATATATATATATATATATATATATATATATATATATATATATATATATATATATATATATATATATATATATATATATATATATATATATATATATATATATATATATATATCATTTCATGAATTCATATTAAATTTTAATGGTACTCTAAGATAACATAAAATCCTCTTTAGCCTTATGTTCTTCCTTATCAAATAGTCCATCTTGACTCTTGATCTCAATATGATTAGTCCTAACTTGCTTTGGCTTCCATACCAAAGTTTGACCCTTCTCATGCTATCTAGGATATTCATATGTCTTTTTGAATCTTGAGTGACTTATAACTCTATTAGACTAAAATATTACAATGTGTCCCATATTATGATAGATGTAAGGAACAACATTTTTATACTTCCCTCTTGGCTTCTCATTCATTTTCCCATGGTCTCATGATAACTTATCATTTATTCCATTGGGATGCTTGATTGGTGATTTAACTTTGGTACTCTTAACTTATTTTGACTTCTAAAACTCTCTCTCAAAATTTCTCATCTTATCTATGAGATTCTCATGCTCAACCTTCAGGGAATCTAGCTTTATCTTCAATTGGTCATACACAACTTCCTTTGATCTAAACCTTGTATTATTCTCACTAATTTTTGAGATATTTGATATTATTATTTTGATGCTTCAAATCATCAAGGGAACTTATGATATTATCTTCAAGGTCCACTTCATCTTCTCCTATTTTTTCATAGTAGACTTCATCATACATGTTATCTTCTTCCTTTTGATTACTAGACATCTTGTACTTCTGAGGATCACCTTGATGATGTTATACTTGCTTCAAAGGACCATGATATTATACCAATTTTTAGAATAATAATAAATAATAGGGGTGGGGTGAATCAATATCTTCAAAACATTCATTTAATTCTACTTAAATATACATAAACAATTCATAAAAATATGAACATCTAACAAAGCATATGCAACCATACAAGATCATGAAACACATTACATATATGGTAAAACCTCAAGGGGAATAAAACCCACTAAAATATAAAAATGTATTATAGTATTATAATACAAAATCCTAGTTTAATGAAGCACCAACTTCATATAGAGCACCAAATCCAACTAGTCAAGCACCCATTTGACTAGGCTTTAGCAAACACCTACTTGTAAGGAGGAACCAACTCCATAAATGACTAAACACCAACTCAAATAATTGATTGAATTTATCACATTAATAATACTTTTTTTCTCATAAAATATATTATGACCACCTTGTTCATCTCTTCTATCTCTTCTATCCTTCTAAAACTACCTTTTAGGCTCCGCTCAACTAGATTTCTTCAAGATATATTAGGTCTTATGACCTTGATATTAATATATAGTACCCATGTTATATATTTATGATAGTTTTTATATACCATTATTATTATATACAATATCTTTTTCAGCTCTTCAAAGTGATATATCATTTAATTCCACTCCCTTATTCTCTAACTTGTCAATTATGCCTATTAGGCCTCGTTCTTATACTAGGCTCTTCCTCATACACTTATTGGTCATCCACACACTTTTTACCATTTATATTTTCCAAAAAATATGCCTTATATCATTCCAAAAACATTAATTAATCATTACATTAGGTTAGATATAGCTCAAATAGACCAAATCCTTCTTTAGTCCTTAAGGAGACCTAATTCAATTAGGCCTTCTTTGGTACATGTTACCCTTTGATCTACTTTGAAAAAATTTAAAAATAAACACATAAAATTAAAACTTAATATAACACTAAAATATACCCCCAATAATATAATATTAATTTCATGACACTTCTTATCTCCAATCACCACTTGAAGCACACCATAAATATTGTTTACATTAGGCCTTCACACACAAAGAAAGGTTTGTCATGAACAAATAAAGATAATGAATCATTTAACCACACAAAAATGAAAATAAAGCACATAATTAAAACATAAAACAACTAAAAAAAATCATAAATTAAATTATACTTCATTACACAGAGCAAAAGGACTAAAAAATAGTCATGTAACTTGCTCACTCATAGTTGCCAATTTTCCTCAAAGACTAGTCATGATGACCAAAACCTCCAACACATGTATAGACAAATTAAATTACTTATGATCCATGTAAATGATCCTAAGAGATCATTATAATATTCCTATATATAAATATAATATGGTCAAATGGAAATATTGGTCGTAAGACCAATCTCATAACCTTATATCTAACTATCTCATTTGAACCAGATAAGTCAAATTGTGAGCAATTTTTTCACTATAATCACTAACATTCAAAAATTATACCAGAAATTATCATGTATCAAAATTATTTAAAAATATATCTATGCACTTGGTCTCATCACTACATCATTATAACACATTCCTAATCATCTTCTCATTATTTCTTGGGTTTTTCAAGATTTCCACCATTAGGCCTATTAGCAACTAGCTAACTTGGATGATTTGTTTATCACACTTGATGTATTTAACCTATATAAAAACCTTCATGTAAATGAAAAATTAATCTAAAGACTCATCCTCCATCTATTTTCATACTTTGACTTGGTCAACTTTGACTACTACAACAAATCTTTGACAAATGTGTACTTTCTTATAGAGTCCACTCATAATCTTGGCAACTCAAACACACATGGATATGACTAAGAGAGTTTAATACAAACAATAATATGTTAAAAAATCAAACCAATCCATCTTGGTCACTTTTGATTAACATATTTGACATTGTGTCCTTATTAGGGTTCTAAGATGGTTTAAACATGTTTCCATTCTTAATAATCATTCATAAAGCATAACCATTTAATCCAAAAACAAATGCCTATAATTTTTTATCTATTACCCTTCTTAATATACCATGAATGTATTAGGTTCCCACGTAGAGGTTTGATGAACTGATGAGTTCAAGAAAAACCTTCATTATATACACTTGAGAGACCTTAGAACACATTTTCATGCCTTATCCTTCAAAATTTGACCTAAAAGTTCATTAACATGATTAAATAAACTTTAATAACCTTTTTAAATTCTTCCCTACAACACAAAATTTCCTTGAAAATGGATTTTGATACCCCATTAGGATTCTCTCTCTCTCTCTCTCCTCTCTCTCTCTCTCTCTCTCTCTCTCTCATCTCTCTCTCTCTCTCTCTCTCCTCTCTCTCTCTCTCTCTCTCTCTCTCTCTCTCTCTCTCTCTCTCTCTCTCTCCTCTCCTCTCTCTCTCTCTCTCTCTCTCTCTTTACTTGCTTAAACCTTGACTTGCAAACCACATTAGGCCTTAAAAATGATTGTCATGACTCTTTCAATGTACTTTCCACCACTCTAAAATAATTAATAAATATCATACATGATTAAAAAATTTCATACATAATTTATATGCCTTGATATTAGATAATGATTCCTTATTAGACTAGGTATGGTATAGGAGTGGTCTAGATACAAACTTGGTTTGAAGTTCTTACACCTATAGGATTACCCTGAGACAATTATGAGTGATATAATGACTCATAAAAATTATAAATTAAACTCGTAAAACTTCTCATTCATATGTTTAGTCATTTCACCAAGACATCATGCTCATTTATGCACAAAACTATGCATCTTATGTACATACCTTCTCAAGATACTACAAGGCTAAAGCACTTGACAACTTTCACAATAATTAACTTCATGCTAACCTTCAAATCACTCATTCAATCATAAGAATATATAAAAATCATATATTAGATTTTTATAACTCTAAAATATTGATCAATATACTCTCTTATAGTTATACTCTTCAATGAGCTCATGAAGACCTTATCAAGAACCTTTGACATCACTGACAACATCAATGCCAAACATCAACAATAGGAATAATTCTCAACATGATTTTCATCCAATTTTTTTTTTTAAATTTTAAAACCCTTTTTTATAAATTGGTATATATTTTGAATAAAGGTATCATGATGTTTTAATATTTTAGATTGATACAAAAGTACATATAAACCACCTATTCTACCATTTATAAATTTCACTATATGGGCACACTTATACTATTTCACACTGAGCAAAGCCTACATATTATTTCCATGTTTGATTATATTCATTTAAACCATCTATTATCCAAGTCATAATCTTATTATATCAGAATCAATCAAATTATTATAAATTACTCAAGCCATCTCTAGATGTATATATGTAGAAAATGAGAACTATTACACCAAACACTCTAAGTGGGAGAAATATGTGGGTTCGATTACCTATTTATAGTACTATGTATATGTAGGCAATGTTAAATCATAATGGGGATGATTTGTGTCAGCTTAACCCATTACACTCCTTCCATTTCATTTTATATCTTTTTAGCTATCACAAACATTAGTAGGGTTTTAACTTTGAATAAGTCATTTACAAGTCATCAACACAACTAAATCTAAAAATATGCATATAGGTGTACTTAAACTAAGTGTAGGTGATTGTGTCATCAATTTAATATTTTATTACTAGGTCAAGATCAACCCATAAATTGAAATAATGACAGTTAGTCTTAACTATTTCCAATCAATTTTAACCCAAAATAGTGAAAACACCTATTTCATCTTTCACACATAGATAATTAGTTTAAGTTGATTGTTTCTATCTATTTTTCAATCACACATAATCAACCTATTAAAATAAACCAACTAAGTCTTATTTTTTTTTTCATATTAGCTTCTTTAATTCATTAGTGCTCTATCAATTTCAATATTTTAATTTCAATTTGATAGTTACAAATTAATTACATCATTCGTTACCCTTCAATTCATTTTATCTTAATTAGATTTAATACACCAATTAATTCTATTTTTAAAAAAATACTAGTGAACCTATATTATTGTTTTCAATCCTTTTCTTTTTTATTTTCCTATTAGGGTTTCCTCTATTAGGGATATTATTGTTTTCACCATTTTTAGACCAAAATACACCTATTTAAAATTATCAGAGGGTTTTTTTAGTCATATTGAAAAAATCAAAAACATGTGTTTGTTCATCAAAATATTTTAATTTTTTTTGGAAATTACAATTATTTGTTTTTATTAAATTTGGTCTATAGGAGAAAAATTGTATATATTTTCTAATTAATTTATGAGTTTCTCTCCTAATAATTTTAATTAAAAACCTCTCTTATATTTAAAATATATCTAATATATCTCTTAGAGTGGTTGGTTGTTTATTGTGAACGTCATATAATGGATATATGGGTTGTTCTTGGTATATAATTTCTAATTCAATTATGATTGTTTGAATTGCATGGTGTCAACCAAAAATATGTAATATCTTTGATATTTATTCAAAAAATCATGGAACACTAATGTATAAAAAAAATTTGGTTGTATTGAGTCATAATACATATTTTATGTCTATGTAATACTAATTGACTTATCCTATATTATGAAATAAAGGTAACTAACATGTCCTTTACCAAACCTATCCAAATCACACACATCATATTTATGGTTTTTATTTCATTCTCAATTAAAAGTACCTAAGGCTTGTGCTTGTAAATCCCTTCAAGATAAATTGTCACCGTGATAAAATCTATAAAAAAAACTACAAAATCAAAATCAATATTTTATTTCAAGAATCACATCATTTGAAAATGAAATCATATACACAAATAATACATAGAATTTTACTTTTAATAATATGTTTACATATCCATATAACTACTTTGTGCCTTAAAATATAAGATCTTGAGTATGGGTTAAAAAATAACATACTTTTACAATTGTTGATACAAAAATTGTAAAAAAAGGTTAACAAGAGTTCAAGTGAGATTATAAGAGAACTGATTTGCAAAAATTTGTCACATTACCTCATATTCATCCTTATAAGAGATAAAAATACTATTGTGCATATCATTGAATACATGGGTATCAAAAATAAAGTATTTGGGATTTGAATAACAAAACCCAAAGTATCAATTATAGTGGTGATCTTATATTATATAAATAAATCAAGGAACAGACTCACATTATGATTGCTTATCCTAAAGAATAAGTGAAAGTATTAAAAAGGGTTAAAATTAGAATAGTAAAGGTTATAAATTGAAAAATTAGAGAAATAAAGTTTACAAAAGAAACTATATGAAAAATAAATGCTAAGAAAATAACAAGTACAATAAGAGAGTTAGATCAACAAAGATAAAAAATAAAAAGGAGAAGTTACTTAAATAGTATTCCCAAATAGAGAAGTTGTAAAAAAATATAGGATAAGAAAGAAAACATCCTCAAGAAAGGGTTTATCACAAATAAAATTCACTTTGATGGATACAAATGTGTTTCCAAAGAATTTTATTTTTAGTCTTCACTTTGATGGATACAAATGTACCAATGTCAATATTACATCTTTTCATGAAGTGAATATATGTAGCATGGTAGTTCTTCAACATATTTGGGTGTCTATCAACACTTGGGTAATATTATTGGGTCTCAATGTTCCATTGGATCCATTAATTTTTTAGTAAAAGTTAGGTCAAAAAAATATTCTATTTAATTTCACTTTGGCCCTATCTTATATTGATGCAATGAAAAACTAGTAAAATCATGGATGAGAGCATTGGGGAAACATTGGGTAAAGATCATGACTATGTCACATTAGGGCATGAAAATTTAATGATAATAATTTCATGAGAGTAAAAATATGTATATAAATAACAAAAAAAGGAATGTATTTATTCAATTAACATTCTAAAAAAGATATATTGTACCATCACAACAAAGGCACATGATACAACACATGGAAAAGTAAAACAAATCATAAATTTAATACCACAATATGGTGTAATTGGTTTTACATATAATGTTACAAATAATTGTAAGAGTGGCATACCAACATTTTAGGAATAATAAGATGATTTTTATCATAATTATGTAGAGGATTGTTACAATACTTACTATGAAACATGACCTACATATTAACATCCATATCAATTGGTCAAAAAATACAAAACTTAGAAGATGGTTACATATTTTATGGAAAAACTCCATGGGAGCATCTTTTTGACCAAACCACTAGTTAAAATTTGACATCCTCTACTATATATATCTTCTTGATTACTTGTGTCTTATATTCTTCCACTTTGTACCCATGTGATTGATTCAATAAATCTTATAACCCTTGTGTATTCATGTATTTTTATCCTCTTGGCTATTTTTTTCACTTTCTTGGTATAAACATTTAATAATTAATAAACCAAAGTATACTAAGGGTCTAAATTATCCCACTTAGACAAAAAATGTTCTAAGACTCCCCCTTAATGCTAAGTGAGAATAAATGTCATAATCACCTTAATATAAGACTTATACTATGTATACAATTTAAGGATTTAAAAACCTTCATCATGAAAAACTTCACCTTTTGAAACAAAAGGAATTATAATCCATAAACTCTTATAAAGTAAGTTTAGGCTAGCATGATCATGAGACTACATCTCACAATTTTTCATGAATAATAATCTAAGCATATTTGGAACCTTTTATAACATAAGAACCTCCATTAAAACTTACACTTTTATGTATGGGGGTAGAAAAGTAAAACTTCCACATGAAGTTTACTCAAATCACATAAATTCCACACAAAGTTTACAATGCTTTATAATGATAATAAATATAGATAAGAGGAAGGAACACATGGTCGTTAGGAAGTGGCATTGTCATGCACACTCCCCCTCAATGGAAAATTTGAGAGGCCTAACATTGCATAAAAATGACAAAACTTGGTAGTACCAAGTGGTTTTCTTAAGATATCTTCCACTTATTTATTGATAAAACACACAAGAACTTTAATATGTTTAATTATTTTATGTTGAACTATATTTTTCATCAGAGCTATACAAATTTGGTTATAATAATGATGGATTTTACTATGAGAAATATCCAAATGAATTTTTACAAATAATCTTTACAACCACATGGCTTCTTTGATAGATTCAATATCACTTTTGTACTTTGCTTCAGTATAAGAGATAGAGATAATAGATTACTTCTTTTTAGTCTAGGTGATAGCACCTACATCAAACTCAAACACATATCTATAAGTATATTTGTGATCTAAAGTATCACCTATAGATAAGGCAACATGGTCATTGATGCTTGTGCCAACCTTCGTCAGCAATTCTCAGGATGGAGGGTATGGCGTCAAGGTGCTCATATTCCCCTAAACATTAGGGAGATCATTCAAAAGGAGATGATGGATCAGGAATGATGCACATTGATGATAATGATAGCTTTTGAAGGTGGTCAGGGATATCAAAAATTGATAACCTTAGTACTTCATTGATTATCATTATATATTCTTTGTATCATGAGGTGGAGACATGTGGGTCACATCATGAAAACCAAGGGGAAATTATTTTCAAGCATGGGAGTATATGTCACCATGGTAGGGAATTTCTTAAAATGAGCCTTCACATATGTATTCAACACACTCGAAAGCAAGGGCTAGCTACTTGTTCAAAGCTAAAGGTAGAAATTAGGAATTTCACTGGCTAGGTCTAGAATTATAGAATGGGGGATATCATATTTGAATTGAACCTATCTCTTATTATGAATTTAAAGACAATCCATTAATATATAATTATTGTAAAGGAGGTATCAACCCATATTTGGAAATACTGAATGATTATGATGAAAATCTGTTTGAGTATTTCGCGAGATCTTGGTTGAATAGGCAAGTCACTGTGGGTAGTATTACCTTTGAAATCTCTAAAAAGGTGATTTTTATGGCCATGGAAATGAACATATAGGGTATAAAGCTCCAAAGGAAAACCAAAATCATGGATATGGCTAGCCACAAACTGTTTCTGTGTGAAGGAGAAGAACTCATCCTGTATCAAGGAGGGTTCGAGCACGCCAACATTTCAAAGCCATGGGATGGAGTGTGCTTCATTCTCATGAAGTAATTCACTCTTGAGGGGTGTTTTAACAAGTTTTATAACTACCACCTTCCTTTGTTTAATCATTTTATATGCAATGCTATTATCAACTTTCCTTTTTACTTGCTTTCCTCCTTGGAACACTCTATCCTGAGGTTGAGAGCCAAAATGGTAAAGAAGCTGGATATAAAACCTATTCCCCTACACTAGGGGCTTATTTTATATCTCTACAATTTTCATCATACCATTGAGCCAAACAAGAATATCAGAGGTGTTAATGAAGACATTCCCTCCAACCCAATGTCTGGTAATGCAATCGATGAATCCTGGGTTTCCCCTGCTCCTACCAAAACCAATGATGCCCCTTTCTCCACCCATGTTAAGACCCCTATTAATACCCCCAACTCCTTTGTGATAAAAAAGGGAAAGAAGAGGAAGGTTGATGGAGAAGGATAAAATTTTGAAGAGACTACAGAAGGGACCCACAAGAATCTAGGTAGGGCCACATGGGGCCAAGGTGGAAAACCGCACAAGCCTTCTAAAATTAGTAAGGAAGGTTTCCATTTTAGAGTGCATAGGTCAGGGTGGATCACTGGAAAGCTAGCCCCAAAGGCGAAACTAATTGATTATTCAAAAAGTGCTTTAGATGAAGCAACCCAGGAAGAAGAGTCTGAAGAGCTAGAAATCCAAGAAATTTCAGAGGACACTAGAGGGAAATAGGCTTCTCGAGTTTTTAAGGTCACTAAAGAGCAGGGTGCTGACACTATGGGAACTACTGACAATAAAGGGAAGATGCATGTTGAGGGCACAGAGAATGAGACTGATTGGAAAACTGAAATTGGGGCCTTGAAGGACCAAATTCAAAAGTTGGAGAAGGTCTTCACCAAAGGCCTTCGAAATATAATTCTGTTGAATATGTCTATGTTAGAAGTCGTGGGTAATTTTGGGAATGCTAACAATGTGGAGAATGAGAAACTTAATGATCTTGTTAATTTAATAGTTATGTAGTTAAGACCTTTCTGACTCTATTCTTTTCATTGTTTATGTTTTGCTTCTGACTGTTGTTCTCGGCTGTGCCATTGTTCCTCTGCTGGTATCTTTTGTTTGCCTGCCTTGTCTTTTTTTACTTTATAGGGTTTAGCCCCTGGTTTGCCACCTTAATTAATCAAAAACATGGTCAACATCATAATAAACATATAAACAAACATTATCAATAGATGAATAAAATAACCATAATTTACACTTCCTTTGATATACCAAAGTATTCTCTCTACTAATTTCCAATGATCCAAATAAGGATCCTACATATATCTATAAGGAACACTAACCACATATAAAATATTTGGCCTAGTAATTGTTAGATAAATCAAACTTTCAATAGGCTATCTATATAAATTAGGGTTAGATTTTTCACATGCAGGTTTATGATCAAGTTTAATACCAACTTAAATAGGATTATAAGTATATTTACAATAAAACATGTAAAACCTAACAATAAGATTATGTGCATATTGATATTGTGATACAATAATTAAATTTTTACCTTAAAATATAACCATTCATAAAAAATCATATGGGATGCCTAAATTAGATATTTGAAACATCTGACTTAGTTTATCTTTATATTTATGAATTAAACTATTTAGATCGCTAGTAATCAATAAATCAACAAATAATACAAATAGATTAAAATGACCATTTTAAATTTTAATACAATTATCATTATCAAAGTATAAATTAGAGAAACCCAGTTTTTTGACAAAAGAAGTAATTTTAAAACACCAAATTCAAGGAGATTATTTCAAACCATACAAATATTTATTTAATTTGCATACAAAATTTTCTCTATTAAGCTCAATGAAACCTTTAGGTTGATTGATGTAAATTTATTCTTCTAAATCACCATTTATAATTTCATTATTAACATCCATTTAGTGGATAACCCAACCATCTTGGGATGGAAGAGCAATAAAAAGTCTAACAATACTCATTTTTACTACAAGAGAAAAGTTTTCAACATAGTTAATCTTGGTTTTTTAAGTAAAACCATGAGAAACTAATCTAGATTTAAACTTATCAATTTTACCAATTGAATTATATTTGATCTTATCAATCCACATAAAATTGACAATGTGCCTTTTAGGTGAATGAGAGATAAGATTCCATGTCTAATTTTTAATTAAGGAATTATATTTATCTTGGATAACAACATTCCATCTATCATCCTGAGTGGATTCCTTAAATTATTGAGATTCACATTCATATATAGTGATTAATTCATGATAATAATGTTGAATTCTAGTTAATTTATTAAGGTTATCAACATTGAAAGATTGAATTAGGGATTCTACCCATGTAGGTATTCTAGATTAAAAATGAAACTCAAGGGGTTCCTAAAAATCTAATTTATCCAAAACTATATCAACTTTCTTAATATCATCTATTTCATCACAAGGAGAAACATGAGAGTTATGTTCATCAATAGAAGAACATTGAGAAGGTTCCACAAAGGGCTCACAAAAGTATTTTTCAAGAATAATAACATTCCTATTCTCAATGATCTAATGTTTATAAGGATAATTTACTCTTAAAACTTTTTTCTTGTATCCATAACCTAAAAAAATGCAAGAATAGGAAGTCAGATAGAGCTTATTTCTTTTAACTTTAGGAATAAAGATAGAAAAATAACTACCAAAGATCCTAAGATGAGACACATTAGGTTTATTTTTAGTTCACATTTATAAAGGGTTAGAAATATGAAATGATTTTATAAGGGATATATTTATAATATACACATAAGTATTCATGGCTTCGGCCCATAAAAACTTAGGAACATTTGTAGATTGTAATATTATTCTATCCATTTCTATGATAGTGCAATTTTTCCTTTCAATAATACCATTTGTTTTATGGGAATAGGGAGTTTTTAGTTCCCTTTTAATACTTAAATTAATGAAAAAATAATTAAACTCTATACTAACATATTCCCGACCATTATTAGTTATTAATATCATAATAGAAAAATAAGATGCATTTTCAATACTAGCTTTAAATTCTTTAAATTTAGACAACACATCAAATTTAATTTTAATGAAAATGACTAGATTATTCTAGTGTAATAATAAATAAAAGTAACATAATAAAAATAACCATTAAGAGTTACAACTTAAAGATGTTTGAGAACATCACTATGAATAAATTCTAAAGGATGTCAGGAATTCACATCATGATTCTTGTGAAAGGGGTTAGTATGTTCCTTAACATGTAAGAAATCCTCACAAGTTTCATGATGAGAAGGGATATAAGGAAGTTTAATAACAATATTATTCATATACATATCATGTAAACTTATAAAATATACATGTCATACTTTTTCAATCTATAATTAAGATTCATTCTTACTATGCGATGAACTAAAACATGCAAAAGGAGAGAAGATGTATAAACCATTATTTTAAACACCTTAAAAAATAATAGAACTAAATTTATTTCTTATGGACTAGATACCTTTAAGTAATTTTATAATTAAATTATCATTTTTAAGTTTAGAACAAGATAATAAGTTCTTTTTAATCTTAGGTACATAGAAAACATCATTTATAATAACGTTTGAAAATTTTGTTTTCCCTTGTTTAGTTGATTATAAAAATGAATTATCTCCTACTTAAATTATTTCAAAGATAAATCTAAAATCACATAAAATATCAGATAAACATATCATATGGTGTGATTCATTGCTATCTAAAATCCACTCATTTTCATTTTAAGGAAATAAATCAACATACAAAGCAATAACATTTGGATCATGCTTGTTATTATGATTAGAGTTTTAATTATTATACATGTTTTATTAGATATATTATTTTATTTATTTTTATAAAATATATTTTTAATTTATATCCTTTTTTATAATAGGTTTCATTTCTACGACCAAATTTATCACATAGATTGCAATTTCCATTAAATTTAGGTTTATTATTCTTATTACTAGATTTATTATTACCATATTTGCCTTTAGTAGAATTAGGGTTAGATTTATGGTTTTTAGTGTTATTAAAAACATTATTTAAGGTTAAAAGTGCATGAGTGTCATTATTTTTAGAATTAAAATTGGTCATTACTTGTTCTTATTGAATTAGGAGAGTAGATGAAGTGGTAAGATCATGGATATCTTGCTCAATTTTATATTTATAATTTAAAATTGATATGAAATTTATAAATTTCTCATTAATATTTAACTAAATGATAAAATAAATCAATATATCCTTAATCAAACTATAACTACATCCATCTAATTGAGTTATAATGTTTTTAATTTTATCAAGAAAATTCACAACTTTGTCATCACCTTTCATAGGTGTAGTTAGTGATTCAAGGATTAACTTAATAATATTTGAGATATGAGTGCCCTCATGCATAGATTCAAAGATTTTTCAAGAATTACTAGGATACTCTTGATTAAAATTATGGATAAATAATTCATCCTTAACACTCCACAAGATAATGGACATTACTTCTTATGATTTATTTTGAAATGATTGGTAACCTCAAAGGTCACATGATATCCAAAAGGGGATTTTTCAATCCCAATGACAATTTTCCACAACTTCCAAGCCAAATTTAGCTTTAACAATAATTAATTGATATTTATACATTTTATATTTTATTTTTACTAATAAAAAATATAAATAAGTATTTATTGTGCATGTAAAATTACCAGTAAATAACAATTAATTTCTTTTAACTTTTAGAGTAAAATATAAATTAAATGGGGGTGACAAGTCTACGTAGATAATTTGATGTTTAAATAAAATATTATTATTATCTAATAATAAACCAAAGTATACTAAGGGTGTAAATTATCCCATTTAGACATTAAATATTCTAACAAAATAGTCCAAATAATGATATGATATTTTCATTTTTTTCCATTTAGCATGTTGCTTTCATAATCTAAATAAAGAAAGCTATATTTTCCATAATAAAAAATATCAATCGTAAATATTCAATATCTACTATTGCTTATGTCCTTAATTAGCCAATACTAACTTGTAGTATTTTACATAGTCAAACCAAAAATTGATAAAATAAAGACTTAATACATCAAAAAAAAATTATACTATACTAAGTTTCAAACCATGCCACTATTATTCATGAACAAATATTTATTTTGTGTACTATATTTATTACACATACACATTACATATACCTTGACAAGTGTACATTTTATGATATGAGGATGTAAAATCACTCCTCCACATCTGTATTGTATCACCCATATGCTTTTTAGTTATAATTAAAATATGCAGTGGGGAATATTTCTCATATATGACCATGATATCATATTTAGTGCATAATTTACCTAAACACATGTTATAGATAGTTTATTATTATTTTATGTCTTATAATTTTGAACCCATGTTTTATCTCCTACTCTTTATTTTTATTATTTCAAAATTAAAAAAGAAGTATAAAAAATTCAAATATTTCAAAAATGAAAAAAAATTCCAAAAATTATAAAAATCTAAAACCAAGAACTAGGCATGATTATATGGAATCTATTTTACACCATTTTCACATGTTATTTATCTCATGATTGGTAGATATAATAATTTGTTTCTATCACATATACATTTCATTGATATTTATGAGTGTTGTGTAGGACATACACATATTACATGGACTTAGATGATAGACTTCTCTTTACCTAATGACCATGCCATGATGGGGGCATCATATCCAAAGGTTATAGTATTTATAGGTTTTACCAATCTATTAATATTATATTGTGTTAGATGTATACTTGTTAAAAATGTCTTATTAACATCTCTATATTACACTATGTACTTGGATATGCTATTTGATAAGAAATGATCACATTATATATACATGGTGTAGACTATATTTATAGTTATATACTCTATTAATGTTAATAATTTTAAATATTAGATTAAACTTTGATTGTCTATTGTATGTGTCCATTGGTCCTTATGTGAAAATTTATTAGGCATTTCTATGAGATCATCATTTGGTATGTGCAACATTTTAACATATCCATTTATTATGTCCCTTGGATTTATTTGTGAAATATTTTCTTATGTGAAATTTAATCACTCTCATTTTAAATGTATCTTTTCATTATTATTTGAAATTTCACTTTTTATATTTGTGTTCTTATTAAACTTGTTGATTTTTTTGAGTGCCATGATCCATACAATGTAATAAATATTGATTATGCTTATTATATTACAAATAATATTATGAGATTCATTGATACATTAATCTATATTTAATACTTTAGGCCTTGAATCATATGTTACATACATTATTTAAATGATATATCTTACTATGATGACATCAAGTTTCACATATACTACAATAATCAATGATTACATATTTATACACTTGATATAGTTAACTTTTATTTTGATATAAGTGACTTTCAAGATAGATCCCTCACCATAAAATGGGGAAATTTCAATGGGATTTTCATACAAAGATAATCCTCTATGAGAAAAAAATATTTTTGAGTATAAAATACAATTTAAAAGAGTTCAAAATGGTTCAAAATTCATTCATTGGTATAGATTATGGGGGCATATTCCATGCATATGCATTCACATTACAATAAAAGTTATGAATTCATACATTTTAGGTGCTTTTTCATGGGCATATGTGCACAAGTTTTTAAAAAATTAAAAAGTTTACATACTCTAATTTATCACATGGGTAAATGATATAAATTCATGTGCATTATACTATTTCATGTCATAATTTCATTAATAATTATCCATAGTCATGGGTTGGGTATGAATGTTATCCATTCTCTTTTTATCATGCATATAATAACTAAGTAATAGATTGACAATTGAATCTATATGCCATATATAGTGGTTGTTTTAATTAATGTACATAATGTATATTAGAGATTTATCACCCTCTAATATTATATCTTGTGAATCCATTATAGATTCAAATCCATTTTCATCTTGGGGTTATGAAGACCAATAACTCAAATAGAGGTTTTTATTTCCCTTAATGTGTTGTATTTTGTATACATATCCACTTCAAATTGAAGATTGATCACCCTAAATTCACTATGGTTAATCAAAGGAACTAACTCTCTCCACGTGATTTATGGGAATCACCAATTATCCAATGCTTTAATGAAGAATCATCTTCAATAAAAGTTATAAGATCAATAATTGTTCCAAAAACATAAGTGTAATAACTAATTATTATTTAAAATATTTTAAATTCAATTTGCATTTCAATTTTCAATTTCAATTATTCACATAAACTAGTTTTATATCTTTACAGAATTAAATATGGAACACTTCTCATGATTAAAGTTATCTCTAAAATGAAAATTGTGTTGTGCATACTCATGTATATCTTTCATTTTACTCTAATAATTTATTTATATATTAAATTTGAGGGGGAGGGGATTTAGATACTTAAATTTGGTTATGAATGTTTAATAATGTTATTTTTGGCCTAATTTTACCTTAATTGATTTGATCACATAAATATGGTTTACACCTCATTTATTATGTACTATTATGAACCCATCCATTATAATTTTAATTATTACACCTAAATAAATTCTCTTAACTATTGAAAACATATCTAAGAATCTAAATAGACATTTCAAATCCCTAAGATCAAACATCATGGTAGTTAAGATGAAATCAACTCGTACGTGTTAGGATTTATAATCAATCCTAACCTTATTGGTTGATCCTTATTTTCATACAAAAATGACTCTTTTTCAAAATTAAACCCTTGATTATAGTTTGGTATATATTTTTATGATAGGTAGTGTGAGGTTTTATCATTTTGGATTGCTATAAAATTACATCTAAGCCACCTTTTTTATCACTTTAATATTTCATTATTTGTGCACACTTATAATATTTAAAACTAATTAAATATTTCCTATTATTTTAAAATTTTACTCTATTCACATGAATTATCCCTTAGCCATGTCATAATCCTACTCTATCCAAATCAAGCCAAACATTATCAAGTATTCAAGCCATCTCTATATGCATACATATAGTAAGTGATCACTATTGCACTATGAACTATAGGTGGGAGAACTATTTGGGCTTGATTACATAGTCAGAGTACTCTAGATACATAAACAACATTTAATCATAATGGGGGTGATTTGGGTCAACTCATCCCATTACACCCCCCTTAATTTTTGTAAGTTTCTAGCTATCACAAACACTAGAAGGGTTTAAAATTTGAATAAGTTATTTAAAAATCATTTTCACACAATAGGTGAAAATTATGCATACAAGCATGATTCAAATAGGTGTAGGTGATTGTGTCATTAATTACCTATTTTTCTACTAGGTCAAGATTGATCCATAGAGGAAAATAATAATAGTTGATCCTAATTATTTCTAGTCGATTTTGACCTAAAACAATGACAACTATTGTTTCAATTTCAAACACACAATCAGTCTGAGTTGGTCATTTCCATCCATCTTTCAATCAACCATAAATAGCTTAAATGTAAAGACTATTTAAATATTTGTATGTTTTATTGTTAGCCTCTTTCTTTCATTTGTACATTATCCATTTTAGTATTTTACTTTCAATTTGTTAGTTATAAGTTAGTTAAAACATTTACTACCATTCAATCCATTTTATCTTAATTAGAACTAATAGAAAAATTAATTTAAAATCATCTATACTTATTTCTATAAGTTTTTCATGGATTAAGGGGGACTCTTTGGGAATACGTATCAATACCAAGTGTAGTTAATAATAGGTATTAGATTTATTTATTTTATACTTTTAATATTTATTTCTCAATACTATACTAAAAAGGGAATTTATAAACACATACATTTAGTATTGGACACTTCAAAACATTAATTTTGACATAATTGGACTTTTTCATACATATTTAAATTTTTTTCACAACTTCCCCTATTTTATACACACATGTTTCCTTAGATAATCCAATTTACCAATATACATTTTTAGGATCACATTAGTTTGTGAAATAATTTTTCATAATACTAAATATATTTTCACCTTATCCTATATCACTGATCTTCACTCCCAAGATAATAGTGATAATAGTTAAAAAGTTATGGTTTGTTTCAGGTGTTTGCCTTTACCAGTATTATCCAAGAAAATTCAATGAATATTTTAAAATTATAATGTCTGCATTAGGTTTTCCTACACATGCTTGATACGTCTATCATAGGGTAAATATAAAGGAGTTATCTATAAATACAAATCAATCCTAAGGCAATCATTATCTAGCACTCATCATTGGAATTCCTATCAAGATTTATAAAGACATTAACACTATTTGAAGACATTAGCCTTCAATAATACAAATTTTAGACCCCTTAAAGGATTATCCCTTGATACAAGTCTAAATGTTATATATCTTATTGATAAACATAGGTCAAGTATGTATGTTATAAGGTGTCAAAAGACAAACATTGCAATATATTACAACATGATCATGATGGTGTGAACACACACTTATGATATATAATTACATGTAGTTTAATCCCTATTCAAAGTATTAGAATTTAAGAAACACTAAATCACTCAATCATGAGTGGTTAGGGATATCCAACCCATACTTATAACCCATTTCCTAAGTCAATATTATGTCAAAACTAATACTAGGGTTTTAAGGTAAGGAGAAGTAAATAAAGGATCGATGCACAAGATTGAGGGAAAATACAAATAAAAATATAATATGTAGGTGAAAGTGAAACAATTTGAGTTGGCACAAACCTATATAGTCTATTGGGATAGTACTGATAGAACTTAGACAATATTGTTCACTATAGGGATCTAAGCTTTACTAGTAGAATCAACATAAGTTTTTAGGCCCTACTTCTTGATCTAAGTAATTATTGATGTAATACCAATCATTTTTAGATATTGTGAGGAATGTAGTGATCAATATAAGTCAAATAAATTAAATGGATATCTTCAATCAATTTTTGGCCAGTTATATATAGGAAGTGTAATATATATCTCTCTTTCACATTCTAATTTATATGTTTAATACCTTATTCTACACAATATATGTAGTATTATTATACATAATATTATTAATCCTAGTTGTATAGGTGTAGGAGAGATTTTATCTCATTTTAGTATATGAATAGTCACCTTAGAAGGTGAATTAAATGGTCACATTTTTTTATATATTTTTTATAACATTTATTAAATTATATGAATCAAATACAATTCTTTTTACACCAAATTATTTTATATTTTCATTCCATAATAAAAAAAAATTTCATTCACCATTGATTCAATTCCATGATAACAAAACTCTATAGTTGATTTTAATGCCTTTTCAGCCTCTCTTTTCACATGCATAAAACATTACATGATAAAAAATTTATTGATAATGTGAAAAAAATACTAATTCATGTTACCACATAATAATTATTACATTATATTCCACATATACTTCATCATCACTTGATTAATTCTTTGGTACAAAGACATCATTTGATTTATTGAAAATAAAAAATAACCTCCTAATGTAGGAGAATCACTTGTATAAATTTTTTTGAGAGTATTATTAGGTGTCTTAGACTATTAAAAGAGTAAATTTAGTCTTATTTATCTAATTTTTAGTTCTTAGGTAGCGTTTAATTATCCTAGGGAGTTCATTTGGTGATTTCTTGTCAAATTTCAAATTTGAATATTCAAAGGTTTATATTATAAATTCAAGAAGATTGATATGTATTTAGAATATGTAATAGGTGTAAATTTTTATAAAATTTTATATTCATATTATTGGGTTTGTATTAAAATTATTAATTCCACTATTATCATTAATAACTATATATGCTTGAATAAGATTGTTTGTTGTGTGTATTTCCTAACATTAGACAGGTTGAATGAGTAGATTTTAGATCTAAATATATATATTCTAGTAATATAAGAATAAATAAAGGTTGTATGAATTAAAAAAATATTTTATAGGATGATTTATAAAAAAATAAAGAGTTAAAAAGACAAAAATTTGTTCATATAAAGGTTACATTATGAAGATAGAGCTTAATTACAATAATTTGGCATTGTTAGAGTGTTATAATTTTACATATTTTGTAATAAAATAAGAAGTATTTATTTATTATAAAATTTATTTAGTTTAAAATAATATTTTTATACTATAATATAATTTATATAAGTTATTAAATTACATTTAAATTCATTCAAACCTCTTTATACACACACAAACTCTATTTTACATTCAAATTCTTGTTTACAGTGACTTGTTTGATGAGTAACATCATGAATTATATTTAATTAGTTATTATAAATTTTTTATATTGGATATAATAATTTTATACAATTATTTTCATCAATAAAAATTAATCCATCTTATAAACAATTATTAAGAAGCCCTCAGCTTTTGTATGTGCAGTAAAACCCTACTTTAAGGGTTGTGAGAACAAAAGGGTAATAAATTTTGATTTAAACATTGAAAATTATTAAAAATTGGTGTATAATTATTTAAAATATTTTTAAAAATAATTTAAGTTGTTTTAAACTTGTAAAGGACATATGGATGCATTAATAACTGACTGTGTTTCCTAAAAACCCTGAATTCTCTGTATTCTTGATAGTGAGAAGGAGAATTTGCCTAAAATCTTACAATTCGAGTTTATAAAGGTAAATTAAAGGTTTTAAAAAAATTTATATTAATATAAATAATTATTATGGTATTTTTAATTTATAAATTGATATTTTAGGTTTTGACCTATTTGAGCATCAGTAGGTCTATAGGCCTAAAACAAGGTTTTGGACTAGTTTATGAATTTTCTTCCAAAACCAATTATGATATTTGTCTATATTACTTAATGAGATTATATGTGTTGTAAAATACATTACTAAAACCTTAAAATATTATTTAATATCATTATTATGCCTATTAATATACAAAGACACACTAGCATATGATGTTATTAAGTTGTTTTGTTTCATTATAAAGAGTAAATTGATCCAAAGAAAGTGTGTCAAGTGTGTTTCATAAATACCAATGGAGTTTATAATATGTGGTTTAAGATAAAAAAAATTTAACAATAAAAATTTATAATATTAAATCAATAAAGTAAATAATCAATTTTACAAATGGCAATAAGGGGCACAGTAAAAGGAGGTCCAAGGAGACAAGTAACCAATGGAGTGTTACTTGAAGAGATCAAAAGTTTAAACACAAAAATGGAAGAAATGTAAATATATTAAATAATAGTATTGGAAATTATATATATTAGTTATAGATAATAAGAGGCACCTAAGATAGAATAAATTTAAGAGTTTCCATAAGAGAGACTAGTCAAGGCAGTTATTGGAGTAAATTCTAAGCCCAAAGTTGAGGTACCTACTTATGATGGTAGTTTTAATCCTGATTATTTGATTTATTAGATAAATTATATTGATAATTATTTTGAGTATAAAATGTATATGAATACAGAAAATTTAATTTTTCTATGACAAGACTAAAAGGACATGCCTCCATATGGTGTAATAGCATACAAGGAAAAAGGAGGAAAGGGAAAGATAAGATAAAGAGTTGGGATATAATGGTATCTAAACTCAAATTTAATTTAATAACTTTATATTAAAAAGTTATTCTCTTTCAAAAATTGTAAAATACTAGGAAAAAAGATATGTCAGTTAAAGAATATAGTGGAGAATTTTATAAGTTGACCATCAGAGCAGGACATGTTAAGGAGGATATAGACAAGGTAGTTAGATATATAAATGATTTAAATTTTTATAGAAAAGATGATATTATCCTTATTATGCCTAAATGAGTTGAATATGCATACCAATATGCCTTAAAATCATAAAAAATCTTACAAAAAATCAACCTTCACATGTTAGAGGAAGGAACAAAACCTATGGGGTAGAGGACAATAAGGAGGAACAAACCATCCTCAAGTTGATCAAGGAGAAAATATTAGTTTTTATGGATAAACATTAAATTAAAGAGATATGTCTCCTTTTAGAGTAATATTATCTCTTTATAGATGTATAAGTGGAGAATTTAGTGGTAGTTTTTCAAATGTGTTAAATATGGACATAGATCATATGGATGTCTAGAACATTCATATAATAGTCAATGGAGTTATCATGTCACTCAAGTAGAGGAAGAAGAAATTTTAAATACCCCTATCTAATAGTATTATATAGTATAAGGAGAGTCACTATATATAAATATAATCTTGTTAAAACTATCCAAAAAGATCAAGGAGCCACATCAAAGGAAAACACTTTTCCAAACTACATGCAAGGCTAAAGAAAATGATGTCAAGTAATCATTTATAGTGGTATAACTAATAATTTGGTGTCCATATAAATTGTAATAAAATTTAATTTGAAAAATTTAATCCATCCTACTCCATATAAATTTTATTGGCTTCAAAAGGGCCATTAAATTTTAGTTAATGAACAATGTAATGTAGAATTTTAGATTGGGAGTTACAAAGATACTATCACATGTGATATAACGCTAATGGATGTTTTTCATATCCTCTTAGGAAGACCATGGAAATATGATAGACAAGATATATATGATGGTAATATCAACACCTATACATTTTTAAAGGATGGTAAGAATATGCTATTACACCTATCAAAGAGAATGATGCAACTACAAAAGTGGACACAAAGGTATTGTTGTTTAGTGGGAAAGAGTTTCTACATCAAGTGAAAAATTAAGAGGTGAGATATGTTATTATTTTCAATCCTTTCATAGATTCAATATTTGTTAAGTTAATTCATGGATATTATATTAGATGATATATAAAATGAGTTACCTCCTAAAAAGAGTATATGTCATCATATATATATATATGATTATTGGTGTTAATTTACCTAAAAAATTTGCATATAGATTGAATCCGAAGTAAAATGATGAGATCAGGAAGAAGGAGAAAGAATTATTGGATAAAGGGTTGGCGAGAGAAATTTTAAGTCCATGTGTAGTTCCTAAAGTGCTAACACCAAAGAAAGATGTTTGTTGGAGAATGTGCATAGACTTAATAGCAATCAATAAGATCATAAGAAGGTATAGATTCTATTTGCCTAGTATTTTTGATTTACTAGATTGTCTTAGTGGTGCTAGATACTTTTATAAAATAGATCTCAAAAGATGATATCATTAGATAAGAAATAGAGAAAGGGATGAATGGAAAATTGCTTTCAAAACCAATGATAGTTTGTATGAATGGTTGGTAATGCCATTTGGCTTAACTAATGTTCCTGACACCTTCATGAGGTTGATAAATGAGGTGATTAAACTATTCAATAGTAAGTTTTTAATTATGTAACTTGATGATATTTGGATTTTAGTAGATCTAAAGAAGAGCATCTTGAGAATTTGAGGATGGTTTTAAAGAAATTATAGGAAGAAAGGTTATTAATTAACCTTAATAAATGTACCTTATTAAAAATAGAACTAATCTATTTTGGATTTGTGATCTCACAAGAAGGATAAATATGGATAACGATAAGGTAAAATCAATAGAGGAATGGCCTACACCAAGGAGTTCATTTGAGGAAATGATTTTTCATGGGATTTCCAGTTTCTATAGAAATATCATAATGAATTTCAATAATATTTGTGCACCTATGGTAAAAACTATTAAGGGTATAAATTATAAATTTAATTGAAATGATGATGATAATAAAAGTTTTCATATTTTAAAAAGTAAAATCATATAGAAACTAATATTGGCCTTACCTAATTTCATTATGTTATTCCAAGTTGAATGTGATTCAAGTGGGATAGCTATTAGAGAAATTATAATCCAATAAGGTAAGCTAATTGCTTATTTTAATGAGAAGATAAATGAAGCTAAAATAAATTATTCATCCTATGATTTGTATTTATATGACATTGTGCAAGAATTGAATAAATGGATTCATTATGTGATGCCTAAGGAGTTTTTTTTAATTCATTGATAATCATGCTTTATAATTAATATCTATTCAACAAAAGTCAAATCAAAGACATGCAATGTGGGTATAATTTTTACAAAGTTTTTATTTTGATATTCAACATAAAATTAGGCAAAATAATAAGGTTTATGATGCCTTTAGTAGAATAATTTTGATTTTTTAGGAAATTTAAGTGAAGGTTATGGGGTATGATGATCTCATGAACTTATACAAGAAAAAGTCAGATTTCAAAGAAGCCTATGAGGTATGTAAAGATCCCACTAGTCAATATATAAGCCATTAGATGAATTACATGATCCAATAAGGCATATTATTCAAATGTAAATAATTATGTATTCCAAAATTATCTATGAGAGATAATCTCAACAAGGAAAAGCATAGTAGGAGTAATGCAGGTCATTTTGGACAAGAAAAGACTAGCTCAAGTGAGTGAATTCTATTATTGACCGAATATGACAAATTATGTGAAAAATAATGTTTAAAGTTGTAAGATTTGTTAGTATTATAAAGGAAGAAGCCAAAATACAAGTCTATATCAACACCTACCCACTCCTGATAGACCATGGGATTCAATAAGTATGGATTTTGTTCTTAGTTTACCCAAGACACATAAAGGTAATGATTCCATTTTTGTGGTAGTATATAAATTATATAAAACGGATCATTTCATACCTTGTTATAAGGTGATTGATTAAAATCATATAGTTTATTTTTTCTTTAAAGAGATAATGAGGTTGCATGGATTACCTTACAATATTGTTTTAGATAGAGATACTAAATTTGTGGGTTATTTTTAGAAAACTCTTTGGAACAACTTTGGCAAAAATTTGACTTTAAGATATACCTATCACCATAAAACTGATATATAGAGTTAAGTGGTGAATAAAATCCTTGGTAACATGTTAAGGAGTTTGGTAAGTGAATGCCACAAAAAATAGGATTAGGTACTTGCACAGGTAGAGTTTTTCTATAATGACTTACCAAATATGACTACATGTAAAATTAATTTTCAAATTATTTATGGTATGAATCTTAGGGGAATTTATTAACTCATAAATTTAGGCCATCACGATAGGAGTATGAAAGGGAATGAATTTGTAGCAGCCATACAAGAGCTACAAGAATAGATGAAACAAAGAATTAAAGAAATCACAAGTATAAAAAGGGGCATATTTGAAGACAAGAGAGATGAAATTTAAATTTGGATATCTTATCTTGGATAATTTTATAAAATAAAGGTTTAAAAAATGGGAGTACAACAAACTTAAATTGAAAAAGATAAGGCCATGTAGGGTCCGTAGGAAGTTTTCATCCAATGCATATGAGATAAAACTTCCTAAAAAAATTGGTGTTTCTCCTATATTTATTTTTTATGATATTTAAACATATAGGTAAAGATAAAATATTTGATATTCAGTTGTTTTTGTAACTAATCAAACCATTCCTTTGGAGTAACAACAACCAAGGAAGCCACTAGATCAACCAAAAGGTATTATAGACAAGAAAATGGTAAAAAAGAACAAGGAGAAAAGACTATTATTAATACTTAATCAAATGTAACTATCATAAAATTGAAGACTAAAATTTTGTTTAAATTTCACAAGTTAAAAAGTATGGTACTAATGTAGAACAACTCATTAATCAAGCACATGGTTGACTCTTTTATACCTTGGTGTATTGATGTAGGAGCATCATTTGTATAAACAAGTTTGAGAGTATTAATCAATGTCTTGGATTATTAGGAGATTTAATTTAGTATTATTTATCCATTTTTAGTTCTTGGGTAGTGTTTAATTTTCCTATGGAGTTCATTTGGTGTTTCTCACCAAATTTTAAATTTGAATTTTCAAAGGTTTATATCATAAATTTAAGGAGATTGATATGTATTTAGAATTTGGAATAGGTGTCACTTGTTATAAAATTATATTATATGTATTATTAGGTTATTATTTAACTTATGAAGGTCATTATTGTCATCAATAACCATATATGCTTGAGTAAGATTGTTTGTCATGTGTATTTCCTAACTTTAGACATGTCAAATGAGTAGATTTCATAGCTAAATATGTATATGCTAGTATTGGAAGAAAAAATAAATATTGTATGAATTTAAAACATATTTTATAGGACTATTTAAAAATAATATAAATCTTAAAATACCAAAATTTGGTCATATATAGGTTATATTGTGAAGACATAGCTTGAATATCATAGTCTACCATTGTTAGAGTCTTGTAATTTTGCATATTTTTTACTAAAGAAAAAATTATTTCAATCTCATAAAATGTATTTAGTTCAAAATAATATTTTTATATTACAATATAATTTATTAAATGGAATAAATTACATTTAAGGTCATATAGACATCTTTATACACATATAGATTGTATTTTGCATTCAAATTCTTGCTTACATTAACTTGTTTGATGAGTAACATAATGCATGGTATTGAATTAATTATTTTAAAGGTTTTATAATGGATATAATAATTTTATCCAATTATTTTCATCAATAAAAATTTCTCCATCACTATAAAAAATCGTTATTAAGCCATCAACTTCTGTATGTGTAGTAAAAACCTAGTTTTAGGGTTATGAGAACAACAAGGGTTATAAATTTTGATTTAACCTTTGAAAATTATTCAAAATTTGTGGATAGTTATTTAATATATAATATAATATAATTAAGTGTTTTTAAACTTGGATAAGATGTACATATGCATTTATGACTGACTGTGTTTCCTAAAAACCTTGAATTCTTTGTATTTTTTACAACAAGAAGGAGAATTTGCCTAAAATATTAAAATTTGACTTTATAAATGTAAATTAAATGTTTTAAAACATTTTATATACCTTTAAAAACTTCCTATAATATTCCTTTTCATTTATATAGTGATATTTTAGGTTTTGGTCTATTTGAGCATCATTAGGTCTATAGGCCTATAATGGGGTTTTGGACTAGTCTATGAATTATCCTCCAAAATCAATACTGAGATTTGATTGTCTTAATTAATGAGATCATATGTGTTGTATAATACCTTATTCAAAACTTTAAATATTTTTTAGTATCATTTTCATGCTTAGTAATATACAAAGACACAGTAGCATATGACTATCTTAAGTAGGTATGTTTTGTTATAAAGAGTAAATTTCTAAGAAAGTGTGTCAAGTGTGTTAGTTAGATAAAAATGGAGTGTATCATCTCATAATTATAATTCACATTAAAATACTAAATTAACATAACAACTTATAATATTGAAACTTTAAAGGCACTCTACTCTGATATATTATTGAAGATGGGGTCAATCATTTTATTTGGAAAGCATAGAGGTGCATTTATGGAGGTAATTGTAGTAAACACATTATAACCAAATTTTTCCTATGCATGGTTTATTATTGGATAATATTTTAAAAATATTCTATCACCTTTTTTAATAATTTTAATGGTTTGTAATTACATGATGGTCTTATTCATTCTCATATATATAATATTCGAACACTTGAATCTCCTTGTTATTTATCTACATGTGAATTACATATCATCAAAAAGTTACCTCAATAACACTATAGACACACCTTTATCATCACTATCACCAATTAATTTACCAAGTGTTTTATCAACATAAAATATCCATGTTCAAACAAATTAGTTTTCACTTTAGAAATCCCCACACCATCGTATATGATAATGGGGGGGAATTTCATAAATAAGGATGAAATAATTTTTATTAAAATTCCAAATGACACAAATTTTTTATACTCCATATAATCCTTACTGAAAATTCCAAGATAAAATGATGAATAATATACTTAAAAATATATTACAATATTATAGATACTAAAATATGATATTAACTATTTTCCAATGACAAAGTGGACATACATTTACCATGCATGACTTATGCACATAAGTATGGTCCTAACCTACATTTATATTACATATAAATTATACATTATAAGTTTTAGCCTTTAATTATACTATTAAATACCTATAATAACCTCATTATATATTTTAACCCTTCTTATTATCCTACAGATACATATCTAAACCTTTAGTTTGGTCTTCCTACACATGAATCAATAATGTCAAACTAGTTAGTTATGATATAAGCTCCACTTTACCAAACATATGCCATAAATGACTAATTTTAAAAATAAAATATTTCATTAGGATCTTCCCATATACCTAACATGTCTTTGGCATGAAAAGTTACCCAATTAGTCTATCATATGGGGAAATATCAAGGAGTCATATATAGCTACAAATCAAGCCTAACTCCATAATTATCTAGCACTCATCTTACGAAGTCCTATCAAGCTTGATAAATCCAATTGACACTATTTTGAGACATTATCATAAAATCATACACATTTTTAAATTCCTCAGAGGATTATACCTAGAGAAAACTATTAATGTGATATATCTTATTGATACATGTAGGTCAAGGTTGCATTTTATAAGGTGTCAAAAGAAAAGTATTGCATTGCATTCTAGCATGATCATGATGGTGTTCACACATAATTAGGTTGGATAATGACATGTATTTTGAACCCTTTTTAGAGTATTTTAATGTAGGAAACACTTGATTATTTATTTATGAGTAGTTAGGGCTATCTAACCCATTTTATGAATTTAATATTATGTCAAAAGTACAGCTAGGATTTCAAGGAAAAGAGAAGGAAGTTAAGGATAAATACACAATATCAAAAGAGAATACACATACAAATATCATATATATGTGAAATTTAAATGATATGAGGTGTCAAAAACCTACATTAGTCTTCTATAATAGTATAAATAAATATTAAAAAATATCAATCGCCACAAGGCTCTTTGTTTTCTCGATAACATCTACACATGTTTTGAGGTCCTGTTTCCTCATTTGAGTAATTATATAGCTAATATTTAACATTTTAAAATATTTTTATTAATGTAGAGAGTAATATAAATCATAAATTAGTTAAGTGCATATATTTCATCATTTTTAGTCAATTTTAAATATAATAAGTGAAATATATCTCTCTTTCACATTCAAATTTGTATGGTTAATGCCTTATCTTACATAATCTATGTAATATTATTGCACATAATATTATTAATCATATGTGAATATATGTAGGATATATTTTGTCTCATTTTATTACATGAATATTCATATTAGAAAGTAAATTGAATGTTCACATTTTTCACTATATATTTTTTGATCTTTCCTTAATTCTATGAATTGAATACAATTTTGGTTTGTATCAAATTATTATTTATTATCATTCCATAATTCATAGACTAAACCTGGTATCAAAGCACAATATTTTTAATCATTATTAATTTATATTTGTAGTACATGCTCATAATAATTTTCATAGAAATTATTTTCTTCATGTTGGAGCTAAGCATTTATTTTGGACCTGCTATGACATTGCTAAATCGTTAATTGGTTTGATATAATTATGAAAATATACACATGATTCATTGGATAAATATGTGTAATACTTATGTCCAACTATTTTATATGTGGTGTTTTTACCTAAAGCGTGGTGTCTCAAATCATTTAAAGGCATTTCCATTTTCTAGTCATTAAAGAAGAGTTTCAATGTGGTTCATTAACATATGTGTTTGATAGTAATATTGAAGCATTGGAAGAAACAATGTTTTAAACTAAGAATTTTTATCATGTCATAATATCCAATGTCATTTAACCTATTATCACATATTATTAAAATCATATGCATAGTTGTCTTAGCATTGAAGTCTTACAAAAATTATCCTTTTAGCCTCCTATGTGGTGCTTGAAGTTAAAATGATAAAATGATGGAATGAATTTGGTGTCTTAATATTGTGTACTTAAATTCTCAATGGAGTGGAAAAAATAAAAAATCTAAGTCCATTTCATTTTTTGAAATTTTTATTTTATTTTTTATGTTATTTAATTTAAAAATTCATTGAAGCTTCTAGGTAGATATTACCAAAATAAATAATAGATTCTTATTTTTTATTTTTGACTTATTTTTAAAATAATTATTAAATAATAATTGTGTAAACCATTATAAATTTTGGTTTATTTTTCAAAATAAAAAAATCAAATAAATTATGAAAACTCAAAAAAATTATCATTCAGTATTAATGGTGCATTTGGTTTGCATTTATGAGTAATGTATTTATGCTCAAACTATTTCATTTATCACTTAATATAGATAAAAAAATGAAATTTGAGTATTTTTAATTATAAATTACCAGGGATAAATAAGGATAAATCATTCTTTTTCCACTTTCCCTTCATTACCCATTCCTATCTATCACTAGACATAGATCTTAAAAGAAATAAGTGTATGAGTATATAGGGTTATTATGACCATGTATAATTAATTATCACTAAAATAATGTTATAGATAAAATGAATCCATTTAATCTACTACCTAAGTACCATATATCATTATGATCTCATGTTTTTTAACTTTTTTTTCACGTAGTACCAAGTATATAAAAAGGACTAGATTATTCCACATACTATTCGGTATATGGTAAGGGTGAGAACATTGAGACTTTTTTTATATTGGTATGTTTTTATATAGAAAAGGATTTTTTTTTTGAGAAATAAAGAAGAAATACATCTCCCTAAATATAAAAAATACACTCAATCAAAACAATTATTGTCATAAATCTAACTAGGAAGAACACCTGGTCAGAAAGGTCAACACATGTGGAGAACACACTCATATTCAATGAATTGTTATTAAAATTGTATAATTAGGATGTAAAACTAGATAAACCAAATGAAGCAAAGAAATTACAATTTTTGGAAGCATAAGAATTTAAAATCACTAGCCTTGATGAGGGCCTCAATTTATGATGAGTTTTTTGTCATATAATGGTTTGTAAGACTCCTTAGGAAACACTATACAAATTATAGGAATTGTGTTATTCTCAATAAAAATTGGAGATCATATAATTTCAGTTGAAATTATTCAACCTTGAATTGAATAATAGTGATTTCATGAGTTTGTGTTTAGAAATATGGGCTATCAAATATGATGTTGATGTTGTTGGTGTAAATCTTGATGTATACATAACAACATTCATAAAATATATTCTCTCTATATATTTAACCTACTTGGAGAATTTTTATTCAATATAAGTCTTGAATACTCTTACTTTTGATCAATTGGTTGAGGTTATTTCTAAGAGAGAAATAACCTTTGGAATAAAGACTGAGTCAGCATGAGAAATGATTTTCTATGATAATAAAGATGTAAAGTATTCTAATAATTATACTAATGATAAATTAAAATGTAAAAGTAAATATTAAGGTGGAAAAGCTATAAATAAAAATAATTAACATTAGGATAAATAAAATGACATAAAAAATATGTTTTGTAAACATTGTGAAAGAAAAGAGATTCATGAGACCCACAAATGAAAAAAGTCATGGGACAATATTTAAGACTATGGAAAACAAAAAGAAGAAAATATTAGAATCAGACTTAGTTAAATTTTCAAGTGAATGTGTACTTTAAATATCAAATGAGCTAAATATTTTATTACTGAGTACAACCTAGGATAATGATTGGGTCCTAAACATTGGTGCCACACAACCTATGACTTTTTGAAGGGACTTATTTGATGATTTTCATGAATAAATTTGTGGTCTAGCATATTTTATATATAAAACAATTTTTCAACCTCAATTAAAAGGTTCAATTCAACTAAAGTTAATACGGCTTCTAAATTTCATTCATTGAAATGGCATATACCTTACTCAAATGAAAATAAAATCATTATTTCTTGTAATGATTTGAAAATGAGACCAATCTATTTTTTGGATGATGGAGAAGTAAATGTAATAAGGAAATGTGATAATATAGTTTTTTCGAAAAGATACGAGGAATGAAAATTTATAGAACTTAAGGGTGATTAATTGGTTCTAAGAATTTTTTCTCATCTCACTAAAAAGGGAATTCCAAAAATTCTTCTCTAGAATACCATAATTAGGCATACTCATAATGAAAAAATTCACACAATGCAAAATAATGGTGTTGTAGTCTTGACAAAAATACACAAAATATCAAACAATGTGATTCACATATCGGATAATCATGAAAGAGAAACATTTCAAAAGTTAGAATGAAAAGATGATAAAAAAATATAATTTATTCAATACAATTTGTGTTCTATGTCAATTATCTTTATTATTAGTCATTATTAATTAATGTTTATAATTCATAATTACATCAAAATTAATTGTATTTAGTTTTCTAATAAAAAGTTAAAATGCTTAAAACCTTTTTAAAGGTTTTAGATAATGGTGTAAAATTAAGTACAACACTACATTGGGATATTTACGACTAGAAAAGGTGGTGAATTTAGATCTAAGGTGTTTGAATCTTATCTCAATCAAAATGGGATCAAGCATTATCTCATAGTCATTTAAACTCCTTAATAAAATGGAGTAGTTGAGAGGATGAATAGAATCATGATGAACATGGTTTGATTAATGTTATATTTCATAGGGTTAAACATATATTTATAGGTATAAATAACTAAATTAATAATGTATCTCTACAATAGGTCACTATCAACAACCCTTCAAATTAATAATCAATATTAAGTTGAGTGTGTTCATCTCCCTTTAGTGAAACATCTAAGTGTTTTTAGATCCACTTACTATGCATTGATTCTTGACAAAAATTAAATAAATTAGACCACATGAGTCATAATTCATCCTTTTTGGTTACTTAGAATCCTCAAAGGTATAAAAACTATATAATGAGAATAACAAAAAAATTATTATCACAAGAGATGTTGTATTTTGTTAAACTATAAAAGACATAAGAAGCATAATTTGACAATTGAATAGGCTTGAAAAATATGTTAAATTTTATTTTTTTATGGATATTGTTATGAAGGTTCCAAAAAGTGAAAGAGGGAGCTATAATTGGAAAATAATTGAATCTCTATTGATTCAATTATTGAAAATGAAACACCCCCTAAGGAAGAAAGTGAACCTTCATAGAATGTTATAAAATTAAGGAGATCAAAATCAACAAATGAGGTGCTGAACATTTCATGATATATTATGAAAGAGATACCAAAATGGGTTAAACACACATTTAAATATGTTACACGTAATAACGTTGGAAAAAAATCACTTCAAGTGCACATAAAATTGTACAATAATTAGACAAGTTCCTAGATGAAATTCAAGATAAGATACAAATTATTACCTTGAATGATCCTCTAGAATAAAAAGTCAACATTTTATTTAAACTTTGAACCTAATTATTTCAAACAATTTGAAAATATTTATGCATGGAGAAAATCAATAAATAATGAGTGTGATACATTGGTAAAAATTGGATGGTTAGTCCTCCAATTGGATGTAAACCCATTGGTTTAAAGTGGGTATCTTTAAACAAATAAAAATTATATGGATTAATTGAAAAACACAAATAAAGGCTTGTTACAAAGGTATTTTATCTAAAATAAGGGATAAACTACAATGAAACCTTTGCACCAACAACAAAATGGACTACCATTAATTTCTTTTGGCTTTTGTAGCATGAAATGGATGAGAATTTCATCAAATGGACATAAAAACTACATTTAAAAATGGTGATATCAAATAAATAGTGTTCATGACACAATCAATTTTTTTTAATGGATGACCAAGATCACAAAGTGTGCAAGATGGAAAAAAAATTGTATGATTTGAAACAAACTCCAAGATCATGGAAATAAAAAATCACTAAGAACCTCCTAAATATGAAATTAAAGAATTTTACATTTTAAGATGCAACTATTTTTATCAAAAGAGTTGTCAAAATAGTTGTGGTTCAAGTGGTGTATGTGGATGATCTAATAATCATAATAAATAATAAAATATATACCTCAAAAATTGTAAAAAAATTGGTGAAATGTTCTAAAATGATAGAACTAGGTTAATTCATTACTATTTGGGTATCGAAGTGATTAAAAAATTCAATAAAATATTCATCACTAAATGAAAATATATTGGTAAAATTTTGAGCATATTTGAAATGACAGATTGGAAGCCTCTTAGTACTCCCATGGAATAAAATATAAAACTAACATAAAAAATGCCCTAAATTTGGTAGATGCCTCTAAATAATAAACATAAATTTATGTTTAATCCATGTGACCATAATTAGACTATACATTTATTTTATTATTGGCAATTTTTATAAATTAATGTAACAACCTAGAGAAATTAAGCAGGCAAAAAATAATAATCATTCGATATCTAAAAGGAAAATATAATTTTGGATTCAAATACTCCAAGGCATGAGATTTCAAAGTGGTTGAATATTCAGATTCTAGCATACCATTGATTTTGAAGATACAAAATATACATTAGGTTTTTTGAGGAATTTAGGAACAAAATACATCAATTGGAATTCAAATTAAGTAATTAGTACTAGTAATTTCTTCACCATAAAAATTTTGTGGATTACAAGGAATATTTCATATTTTTTAGGAGCAATAGGTTTCATCAACATTTTTTTACTTGAAAGGGTGAAAAAATGAGGTTTTCTAGGGATCCTGGAACCACCAAAGTGAAATACAAAAATTTTCAATAGGCTGAGTAAAGTTCATCCAACCAAAACATAAAAAAAACCACTAAACTAAACCAAAAGCAAGGAAAGTAGAAAACTATGTAAAAATAATAGGAGGGATGTCCCTCCATCAGGTATTTAACATCTTTAGGATTATTTACTAGGATGTCTTACTTAACCTTTGAAATCTTAGCCTAAGTGCAGTTCTTAGGTCCTTTAGTAGCTTCTCTAAGAAAGATCATATGGGGTCACTTTTGTTCTTTAACCTACAAGGGAGTCTACTTTGGGGGGATCACCTTGGGGGAGCCAGATGGGAGGATCTCAAGATCTTGGGTGGCTGAAAGATAGGGGTTAGGGTAGGTTGGACAAATTGGACAAAGGTTACACGATAGACTTGACCTATCTATGTAGAGTATTCTAGTCTTGTTTGAGCTTGGCAAGGTCTATACCTACCTCTTGGACCTTGGAGTTAAACATATCCATCTACACTTTTTTTCTTTTTTTCTCATTTGATATAATGGCTTTACACTTATGGGCATTCTCCTCAAAGGTACCCACATCGATGGTGATCAGCTTATGTTTATTAATGAATGGATTGAGGGGGAGATTTTTATAAGGGGATTTGGAAACGCTAGCCTAGGGGGTGTACTCAGAATGTTGGTGGGATCCTGAGGTGGGATCCTTCACTGGGGAGTCATCCTCAGAGGAGGATCCCCTACAAGGGACCTAAAACACAAATAAAATTCAAATGGAGAAGAATCCCATATATCATGACCAAAAAAAGAACATCATCAAAATATTAAATTTGATTTAGAATTATGTGAAAAATGGAAATGAAAACTTGTTACATTTTATTATTAAAAAATATCCAACAAACATCTTGAAAAAATCATTGGGAAGATAAAAATATGAAACATTCATAAGCATGGTTTGTCTCACAATAAAACCTATGGATTAAGGTGGGTTACAATATTATTGTACATACTATTATTAATCCTAGATGTATATTTTAGGAGATATTTTATCTCATTGTATTAGATTAATAGTCACCTTTTAATGTGAAGTGGATGGTCACATTTGTGGCTATATATTTTTTAATATTTATTCAATTATATGAATTAAATAAAATTTTGGTTTGAGAAAAAATATTGTCTAATTTAATTATATGATTCTTGGATTGAAAATATTTTTGATGTATATATATTTTTGAAGGCATAAAATTTGGTCTCTTCTTCTATGTCTTTTTCATAGCTTACTTCTAGATTTCCTTAGTCTATAGATTCATCTAGATGCTCTTATGATAAGTATTCTTATATATATTATTATGAATAGATAATCCATAGTGATGTAACTAAGTACTAGGGTGGTCTTTCTTCTTATTATGTAAATATTGGGAGGTTGTTTAGTGGTAGGTAAAGTCCTTTTTTATTAAGTTTCCACATGAGTGATAGTTGTAATGTACACTAGAGGAGGAATAGTTTGTTGATTTAAAACTAGTGATAGAGTTGGTGGGACTATGGTAGATATTCATGTGAATGCACAGGTGAATTTTAGAATTAATTGTGCCCTTGTGTTAATATAAATAACCTATTAACCTATATTTTTGGATTTTAGATGTTATTAAGGACCCTTAACTTCAATTTATCAACAATATCTTCCTCAATCTTTTACTATTCCTTAGGTTTCTCTATATGTTCTAAGGATTTACCCTTATAATATTGTTATATCTTATCTACATCATCCTTTGTGATGAAATGATAATATTGAATTAATTGAGTAATTTTCATTGGCATACCTATACCTATGATTCTTGTGTATACCTAGGATTCATCTTCAATGTTTATGAAAATAAAATCATGTCCATATTCATTGTGCTCATTGTTCTAATTGAATTAACCTTTAAATCTATTTATATGGTGTACTATTACATCCTAGGGTCCTAATATTTGATTTTAGCTACTTGGAACTAGAAAAATACTATATATCGTGAGGTATTGCCATTTTTTTCCAATTTTGAAAATATTATCTCCTATACTAAGGGATGTCTTTTGAAACTTTCCTAACTTGGTCCTTCTCGAATTGTCATCAAATATATTAGATAATTTATAAGTTATTTCTTGTTCACCTACTTTATCTAATACTAGATTAGGTAAATAGAGTGGTGCTACTAATTTAACCTTAAATATTATGACTATATGGTCTGGTAGAACCAATAGTCTCTTAGTAATTTGAGTTATCTCTTTATCTATATAGAAAAATTTGGCATTAATTATTTAGTGATTTTATTAAATACCATTGGATAGAAGGTGACTACTATATTTTACGTGTGTTTTATAAACTTGTGATTGTGATTAAAATAAAAATCATCACATTATTTTTTATCCTCTACATTATTAGGGGGAGATGTTAGTAGAACTAAGAGTGACACAAATAACATCTACCAAATATGAAAGCATATAAAATTTATTATAAAATATATTATGTGTGAGTCGTTAGGATTTCAAATTGTAACTTATGATCTCCACTAATTTATGGATGCACTTTTAATATAAAATCATGGATAATAAGGGGAACCAAAATTCATCCACATAAGTTATGGTTGGGGATCCATTTATCCTATTTATCAAATCCTTTGTAATTATAACACTTGGCATGGATTGAGAAATCATGACCCTTTTCCTCATGGTAAATCTATTGGTATTTTCAGCCTATCCCTTTAAAGTTTCCCTAAATTTATTTCCCTTAAACCAATCCTTAATTATTTTTTGATTGTTGGAGATGTTTGATTTAGGTAGTAGGTAATATTTATTGAATATTACACTAGATACATAGGTCACTACTTTTATGTTATTATTCTTATGAAAGATGTCATTAGTACATGCACTTGATGTAAATAAATTAAACACTAGGTATGCATTGGGAAATAGATTGGGCTTAGCCATTGATTTTTAGAGTTTTATGTATTTGATGGAGATCAAGACATATTTATATTCTCTCTCACTGAGTCTTAAATAATTTTGTATATTTAGAATCATTTTTAGTGCTAGATCAGAATAATGATGGACCTAGTTCCTAGTTCTCATCCACCATTATTTTTCTTAATGAACTCTTTGTTTAACTAAAAAATTAGGGATTTTACTTGATATAGATATTTGGATAACAATTTATAGTAAATTTCATTTTAAAACTTAATTTAATTTGATTTGAGAAAACATCATATAGTCCAATTACAAGCAGTGAATTCATTGCTCATGTCTTCCATTCATGAGAATTAATTTCAACATAACGGTCCTTATCAACAATATTTATGATTTAAATTTGATTTTTATGTCATAATTTTTCATGAATATTATTTTGATACATGTCACCCTATCACTAATTTTTATTACTTAGTCATATATTTAAGATTTAGTGTGTCTACCTACCTTTTCCAGTTGTCCTTATGTTGCCTAGTTGAAATATGTCTATATTTTCCTTTGTAGTTGATTATGTTAGAAATTGTGTCTAAACATTCACTATAGGTGAGATCATACATGGTATATTATCACTTTATGAATTTAATATGTCTCTTATAGTTTATAAATTTTGACAGTGTCTAAAACAACAAGGTGATGACATATGGCATGCCATATGGTGGTTCACTATGTATCAGACAAACACATGGATTAATTAATGTAAACCACAGTGAAGTTGAATATAATTTTATATGACACATGAAAAATTATCACTTCATTTCTTGGTCTGTGTCTTTGTACTATGATTTTTTGATACAATATTATGTGCAATAAGATTATGACATGTGGCATGATCTTTCTTAGCCAGCTAGTCATCTATCTTAATAATTTAGCCTTTAGGTTAAAGTATAAAATAAAGTAATATGATGACACAAGGAAAATATCTCACTCAGTTAGTTATTTTTTGGCATATAATACTTATAAATCTAAGCAAATATATGCAATGAGGTGAGATGAAGACACAAGACACAGTCTCACTCAATTAGTCCATCACATGTTTTCATGACTTAGCCATTTATAAAAATACTTATGATGAATACGAATGGTGAAACATTGAATGATATCATGAATTTAGATGGTTTTTAGCTATTTGAATTGATAAAATTTAACTATATCTATAAATTCAATGGAGTGACAAGTGGAACAATCTCAGCCAGTCAGAATGCTAAAGGCATATAAAGCTAAGTCCACCTATGATATAATTTCTAAATAAAAATAATTCAAAATAACCTCTAAAGCTAAAAAAATTGATGATAAAGGGACACCTAAATAATTTAATGTTGATCTCTAAAATAGGAAAACCTAAAAACTTAGATAACAAATAAATTATCTTTGTTAGTCCAATAGATCAATTTAAACAAAAGTTGACATTTTAATCAATTATTTATTTGATTTAAATCCAAACTTTATAAAATAAAAATTGAATAATGAAATTTAGGATTTTTTAAGTTTGGGAATTTATGGTCAATTTCATGTCTTAATGGGGACCAAATATGCAATTTTTTATAAAAAAAATGGGCCCCTATTTGGGACTTTAAAAATGAGGTGTGCTAGTTACTAAAATTGGAGACTTAATGGGTAAATACTCTTAAGTATTTAAGAACACAAAAATTATGGTTTGACTATCATAAATAAATTTTAAAATTTATAGGAAATAAATAAACAAAGCTTATAATTGATAGAGATTTTAAAATAGTAATGAAACATACTAAACATTCTCATTTTTAAAATCATATGTGATTATGTGAGGTTATTTACCCATGATATGAGATTTTTAATAAATATTGGACAAAAAGGAGGCCATTTTTAGGTTATTTTATCTTTTAAGCACAAATGTATGGGAAGATAGGAATTGTTATACTATTAGTCAGGTGTCTACATCCCTAATAGAGATGCCTCTAATTCCATTATAAGCATTGATCTAATGCAACCAGACATCCATAGCCTTGATAGTGTTTACTTGAATCACCCTGCTTACCTAATTTAGGATTTTTTTATTCAAAAAATTCATGGAAGAAGGGTTGGGAAACATAATCCAATGGGTATCTATGAATAACATTTTTTAAATTAGATATTTGACTCATGTTTTGTATTTTTAAATGTCTATTATCTCTTAAGAAAATTTGATGTAAATGTGTAGTCTATCTTTGAAAAGGATAAGTATTTATAAAATTTGCATGAAAATATCAAAACAGCTTCCAAAAATATAACAATATTAATTTATTTAAATTAAATCCTCTATTTAATCATGATGCATACCTTAATTTTAATACTTAGAGACCTAAATATATTCCATGAATATACTTAATTGTGATTGACTACCATTTAGTAGAAATTTTGGAAAACGGCTTGAAAGTGTTCATAAGGACCTTATTTTAAATAAACAACTATCTAGAGGGAAATCTAATCTATGAAAACATGAAATCTAATCTAGGAAATTAGGAAATATATTTTAGGGAAAGTAATAAATATAATCTAGGGAAGTAGGAAATCTAATATAGGAAAACATTAAATCTAATCTGCTACTAATACTAAATTAGAACTTTAATTATGAGATGATCCCAATTGGAGTAGCCATGAAATCATGTTTCTAAAAATATCAATTAAATAGGAAAACCATATCATTACCTTTGAATCTTTCGATTGATAAGAATTTTTACCGAATATTTTAGAAATCTGATATGGTTTAATTCATAATGAAGTGAACTTATCATGTTATTCTTTATTTTCATGAGATTTATCCTATAGGAAGAGTAATTTTGGAATTTTTTTAAAAATGATTTTTTGTCTTTTGTCAAACCATCTCTTGACAATGCATTGATGTTTTATTAAATTATGTAAATCTTGTATTCATTCAACTTCCATTTGGACATTATTTAGTAATATTGACTTAGATATTTCATCATGCTCCATATAATCTTGCATGAATTGGTATGTTGGTAATTTAACTATAATGGGGAAAATAGGTTATTGTCCATATAATAGCAGAAAAGGTTAAGTATTGAGGACTTGATTATGTCTATTTACATATGCCCATAATGCATACTTCAATAACAAGTTCCATTCTCTTGGTTTATTCTTTGTAGGTTTCCTTATGGCATAAATCAAATTATTATTTTTATATTCAACAACCCCATTCCCTTGTGGATATTATTTTGAAGAAAACTTGAAAATATAATTATATAGGCCCATTTAGTAAATTTTATAGATTATAAATTTGGACCATTATTACAAGCTAAATAAACTAGAGTTTCAAAACCTAGATAAAATATTTTATTCAAGAAATTTGATCGTGTATTATACTCTATAGTTTTTATAGAAATTATTTTATTCCACTTGGTGTGATAATTTTTTGCTATAAGTAAAAAATTATGTCTTGTTGATGAATTGATATTAATGACCCCTATAAAATATAGACCCCACTATGTAAAAAGGTGTTCATCAATCTAAAGTTGCAAAGGCATAATCACATGCATTTCTCTTTTCCTAAATACTTAACATTGATATAAAGGTTTGACATGATTGTGTGCATTATTGAAAATAGTAGGCTATTAGTATATCATTATTAAGATATTTTGAGTCTTGGCATTTCATTAAGGATGTCCACTACCCATATTCTGATGAAAATTACCAAGGATGTCTATGACTTCCTCTTTAGAAAAACATCTTAAGTATATACCTTTATAACTATTTCATTACAAAACTAAATTTTAATCATATAATGTGTTGATTTGAGCTTTATTTCTCTTATTTATTTTATGTTCAATTCAATGGGTGCATGTACTTGTAATTAAGTAGAAAATAATTTTATTTTACTAGCCACCATCATCTATTTGAGGTTGGTTGACTTGACCGATTGATATATGTGGATTCATTTATATAATTAGATAAATTATGTATTTTCCTCATACAATTTTGGTGCATATAATTTTTATGTTAAAATCTTTAAATTTAGCCATCCACTTGCCTCTTCATTCACCTAATTCATTTTTTTCCAAGTGTAAGCATGATGGATAGGTCTGGGATAATGGCATATATCTTATTTCATAAAATGTAGTGCTTGAATTTCATCATATCATTGATAAAATTATATATTTATTTTTCAATCATAGGATATTTCAATTATATATCTTTTACATTGGTGTTTATGAAGGTGATATGATGTTTATTGTCTACAAAATTTTAAGCACCACTGTTATAGTATGTTCTAATGAAAATGAACCCAGAGATAAGTTTATGGTGGAGTTTGGACTAATATGAACTAGGGCTTGGTGATGAAAATATTTAGGTATTAAAAAGATTTATTAGGTTTAGTTATCTATTTCAAATTTTCATCCTATTTCAGTATAACATTTAATGGATTTATAATTTCTCCAAACCTAAAAATGAATTTTTGAACAAACTTTATCTTACCAATGAAATATTTGACTTTTATTTTACTATTAGGATATGGAATTTTTAAATAGCTTAAAATATTTCATGGTCAATATAAATACCTTTCTTGGTCATAAAATGGCCTAATTACTCACCTTATGTGACTCTAAAAGTACTCTTTTTTGGATTCAATGAAATTCCATAACTTATGAATCTATAAAATACTCTTTGAAAGTGGGAAACATGGTTTATCCTATCCTTGGAAAAGACAATTATGTCATCCATGAAAATAATGATAAATTTTAAAAATGAATCATTAAAACATGAAATCCATGACATAATGAAAAGTATCACCTAAAATAATTATTCCAAAAGACATACTTTAGTATGCAAAACTTCCCCATTTGGTAGTGAAATTAGTATTCATTTGATCATCATTTTCAACTAACACCTAGTTGTAACTTAAAAAGCCATCCAATGAGGACATCATCTCAGATACATTAACTATTTAAAGGAATTTATATAAGGAGTTAAATGGGTGATTATCTTTCTCTGAATCCCTATTGAGGTTTATAAAATCTATGCATAGTTTGATTTTACCATTTGGTTTTTTCACAAGAACTAAATTAGCTACCCAGTGGAATGTCTAATTGTAAATATGATTTTAGCATCTATTAGTTTCTAAACTTCCTTCTAAATAAGAAGTTTTCTAGAATAGGATTATTTGGTCTATATCTTTATCTAAAAGGCATATGTCATTATTCTAGTAGTATGGCATGTGTTATAACCTTGTGGTCAAACATATTTAAATCTCCAAAATACCATGAAATCACATCCTTATATTCTTTAAATAATTATTTAAATTTATACCTCTTTCTTAGAGAAACTCAATCTAATATTGACATGTTGGGGATGTTCATCTATTCTGAATTTCACCTTGGCAGAATCAGATTTTCTTGTTTTAGATTGAATTTGATTTTCATATTGGTGATCCATGTCAAAGATTTGTTCTAATTATACCAATAATTTAGGTGTTATATTTTATATTTGTTTATTGGATCAAAATTATATTCATCAATGATTTGGGACTCAAAAGTACTAGAATTATTCAAGAACTATATATTCTATTGGTCATAGTCAAATACTTAAAAAAATTTAACATTACTAGGGACCAAAGGAAAAGTAATCAACTATATAAATAATTTATGTAATATTGACTCCTAAGGTGGGGATAAATTTTCTATGGAAGAAGATAAAGAATATTTAGTCTAGTTCTATTTTATTGGGATTTATTTTATATTGAAAGCTTTAAATGATTCAATCAAATACAAATATATGTACTTATATATATTTAGATATGATAATTTACATTGGTATCAACTCCTAACTTAATTAAAAAGTAGCTTTGGATCTCTAAACATCAGCAATTATTTGACATTATGTTTTATTGTAAATTGTAATCCTAGAATTAAGGCTTCATACTTTTCATAAATATTTTTGCATGAGAATTAAAATGTGTAGGAAAAAATATATCATTTTATGTTAGGTTAAATAAGGTTTATGCCTACACCAAAACATTATTTGGATAAATCACTACCATAGTATAAATTCCACAATTGAGAAGGACCTTCAAATCCTTGTTCATTATTTATAGGCTTTATTGTGAAGGTGTAAACTTCTACATATGATGAAACAAATTTTACTATTTATTTTTTGCATTATACTTGATGATTACATATTTAATCTTTGGTTATTGATCAACTTTTATATGATTGGCTAATCCCTTCCAAGATGATCACATGCCTTAAAAGTATGTTTTCACTTATCCATTCAATATTTTGGATCAATCCTGACTAAGGAATAGATCATAAGATTTATGAATGTTAAATAATAGTATTTTAATGTATTATTAGACATGTGGCTTATAATCAAGGTTCATGTGGACATTTAATTATTCTCCAAAAATTGGGACCAAAGACTTGTCTAATTGTAGGACCACTCTTTTGGACTTATCTAATTCAAACCTAACTTCTTGTAGATATATCTAGGCATCACATTGGTTTAATCTCTTGAATCAACTAAGTAATTATGTCAAAATTTACCAAATATTATAGCAATAAAAAAAAAATTGGACCTCAGGTTTATATTTATAAATGACCATTTTGGGATGGGAAACCTTTAATTTATTAGAAGATGGTTTGTTTTTTAGGGAGTTTAACAATAATCATCTTTATTATATAATTTCAGCCAACTCATGGAGGGTAATTTTTGCCTTAATTTTCTTCATATCTTAAAATATTTTATATCCACTCTTTCTAGGTGGATCAATTTGTTGGAGGTGATCATTTTTTTTGTGGGGGGGGCAGGATTATTATTAATCTTCAAATTAGGAGAAATGATGAAATTTTTATTTAGAGGCATGTAAGTCATAACAGGATATTGATATTTGTTTATTAGATTATAATTATTCCTTTAAAACTAATTTAAAACATGAATTTCATATATGTTATATCTGGGGTGCATTCTCATCATCAATTGGGAATGGGAAGTCACATAGTTTAAATACCATTATAGTACTAGAAACAATAGATGCAATAAACATGGATGGATCATAATGATTATGGAAAATTTCATACCCCTCCATCCTCTTCTATAATAATTCATAGATAGTATATAATAATATATAGTCTAATTCACCATGTTTCATAATGTGTTCGACTATACACCAATTAGGTAAGGATACCTCACATATGTTTATCTCATGGATCTCATTAGGTGATGAATATATATATTTTGTTTAACCTATTAAATGGTTTATTATTCCTTTGTAATTTTAAAATCTTATCATATGTTTCCATCACTATGTTCCCTAGTCATTTATACATACTAAGAAACTCATTTCTAATTTCTTACACCATGCATTAAATAACATCTAATTCTATCTTGGTGGATTTAGATGTTATACCTTGTGTGGTAGAGATGTTAATTAGAAATAGGGATTCATTATGATTCTAAATATTAGACATAGATATATTATTACTTATAAATTTTATATTTTGGTTTGGCATGGCATGAGCTAAAGGTAACTTAGTAAAGACTTGATTTAAATTATTGGCCATGAACTTATGATTAACATTTACAATAGGATTAGGGATAGGAGATTTGGATAGATGTTGGGTATGTACAAATATTCAAACTAAGGATTCAATTGATGGTCAAAATTTATGGTTTCAGCATAGACATCAAGTAACATATTACTATTTTGGGACCTATGCAGGAACACTGCAATCATTTAATCTAAGGAATTTTTATACATTTTGAGAGCTAATGTAGTAATAGCTCTATATAGAACACCTATATAGATATACATTTTTTAAACCTTATATTAAATTATATAATTAGATCATTAGGTTCTCTTTTCATAGTGATAAAATGTTGACATATTAAACTAGGTTTAGTAACCTACCCAAATTGTCTAATAGATGTATTATGACATTGATCCCATGATCTTATTAAATTCTTTGGAAGGTTAAGAAACCAGTAATATGCATCATATTTCAAATTGAAATGGAATTATATACATGCAATGTCTTCATTAATCAAATTCAACAATCCTAAACATGTCTTAGAAGATTTCATATGTTCGTTTTTAGTTCATACTCTAGTGAGAGAGGAGTAAAGAAGGCACTTTTCAGGATTCCTAGGTAAATCATGACATTATTAGCTATAGAGATGACATTTTTTATTTGATAGGTTAAGAACCAAGTTGAAGGGGCCCATTCTCTTTATAGAATAAATTTGGAAGATAGACATGAAAAATCAATAGGATAGAAAAAAGAACAAAAGACAAATCCAGTAGCTAAAACCCCCTACCACAAAACTTATGAAAAGTTTCAACCAAAAAACCTTAGACTAAAAAAAAGAGATGGATTCAACCTAACTAGTTTGAATCAAAGTAAAATACCAAATCCTTGGTCTTGCTACTATCACCTTTTTTATTCCTCCCTCTAGTATGGATTCCAATGAACTGGTCCTTATCCTCTTCCTATCTTTTGCACTTGAGATCACTAGATTAAATCTCCACTTTCTCCTCCTTCAGTTCCTAGTTGACCTTCTCCTCTCCACCACTTTTAGTTTATTTTTTACCCTAGGGAGTATGTAATGAATGATCCTTGCCCAGTTTTATAACTAATGACTCATGACAAAGGAGACCTTTTAACTTCTTGAATTCATCTATAATTTCATAGCTCAAAATTTTATGGATAGAAATATTCATGTGTAACTTTTGGAGAGACTTCATGATTTCCACTTTGACATTAGAATCAGGAACCCCTTTGCCTCTGCTAGCTAAGGAAGGGACATAAGTAGGAATCCCCATATCCAATTTGAGCTCCTCCTACACCTACCTAGTATAATCACCAACATTTTATTCCTCCTATTCTTTATCAAAGTCTAACTTTGTGGAGTAATCCTCTTGGGTTATAGAGATGACATAACTATCTATCAAACACATAACTAAATGTTTACATTGTTTCCCTTGGGATGGTGAATTTGGTTGGGTTATGGATCTCCTAGGGATATCTCTATCTGAGTTGGGAATTTTATGAACCTGTAAATGTGATAATAGTAACAAAATAGAATCCAAATTGGACCTTATTAAAATTACTAGTGGATATAATGATTGCAACTCAAGTTATTTCAAGATCAATCATTATGGGCCATCTTTACATAATAGATAAAACCTATTGATGTGGGTTATATGCACACCAAATATTATTATGTGAAATTATATCATATTTAAATATTGGTGAGAATTCAATCAAAGACATGAGTTATGGGTATCAGTTTTATAAATACCCACATGGTGTAATAATGATGAACATAGTGATTTTTCTACCTTGAATGGTTTAGATATGGTAGGTACATAACACTTAAAATAGAATCCTACATTGTATGGATGGATCTAAACTAAGGTGGATTTTATTTTAAAAAGGAAAAAAGAGGGAAGGATATGTTAGAAAATAAAGACCTTTTAATTCAAATGAATAATAGACATTCCAAGCTAAATAGCTATAATAACTTAGGTCACCTACTAATAAATAATGTTTATTGTGAACTTGTTCCCATCACAAAGTATAGAAAACACACTAAAGAGTCGAAGGAGATAATTTCAAAATAACGCAATAATTATAATTAAATATATTATCATTACATAATTTATAAGCATAATCAAATCTCTAATAAATTGTAAATATGATCTATAATCACATGGCTCATCATACTAACATAAATTTCAATCTATATATTTCAATAACACATGCCTAGGTATTTATACAATAGATCACCTTAATGGAAATTATTCAAATAAAACAAATTGAATAGAAATAAATCACCCACATTACTAAAGAATAGTTAAGAAAATTTATTTTCTTGATTTAATTATCAAAATTCTCCTCCCTTTATAATGATTGAAACTCATACATATATAGCTTAGGATGAGCACCACCTCATCTTCAAATCTTTTTTCATATTTTCAAGGTCTAAAATAATATCGATGATTAATTTAGCATGCACACTTTTCATGAGCATAATGTTTATAAATAAAAAGTCAACATATATTTGCATTTACAAAATATACTAAGAAAATATAAATAATATGCAAAAATTAGATTAACACCACTTTATAGAGCCTTTGAAGAACTACTATTGATAACTGTAATTAAATTAGACTTAAATCAAATTGAGACAATCTAACTAGAAGAATTGAAAATAGAGGATGTTGACATAGATGAAACTACAAAAGCACTGGACGTTTTTGTAGTGGAAGAAACATCTGTGGTAACTATATACACATAATATTTTCAAAATTTTATTGATTACTAACACTTCATATCTTGTAGTAACCTGTTGAGTCTTAATCTCTTTCAGTCCATGCCTTAAGGGGTGCATCAAGAAAGGGGTGGACAAACCATCAATGCTTCATAATATTGTTGTTCCTTTTGCCACTTATTATCTACACACTAACTCCCTAAAACCATGAACCCTAGGCTTTTTATTCTCTTTCCTATCCATTCTAGTCATTATCATGCTTTATTCCTTCATTTATTGACTTATTACCATTTTTACCTATTTAATACACTTGGTTGACCTTGTTGACCTGGTGTATTCTAGGGACATCTTTGTTATTTTGACTTTTTGCATCCTGACCGACCTAGCACAAACTTTAGGCATTAGCCTGAGAATGTACTAGGTCAAACTAGTTGACCTAGTAAACCCAACCTATTTTAATGATTTTTAAGTATGATACTGCTATATATACAAGGTCATTTACCAAAATTTCATAAGATTCAAAATAGAGTGAAGAATTAAGTGAAGAAGTGCTAAAAAACATGTACTTATTGACCATTCTACTTAAGGAATAAAGATTTAGGGTTTAATACATTATTTTGGAGATTTGATATTGTCTTGTGGAAAAGTCTTTTAGATGCTTGGGTAGGTCATGTATCCTAGAGATAATTTATCTTGGTTATCCTTATAAGCCACAAAAATCTCTTGTGAAGCACCTTGACCAAGGGAGAGGTTGAGAGTTGTCAGGTTTATATTCAAAGGTAAGTATTCCTAACTTGATTTCTCATTTGTAAGAGTAGATAGATAATGCAATATATATTATTCTCTTCCATGTATTAGGATTCCATATACATTGGCATGAGTATATGTCTCCTATAGATGTTTAGTTTAGTTGTTATTTATTTGTTTTGTTCTAACCCCTACTTTATACCACAAGCTTTGGTATGCACTAGATTAGCTTAATTTTATTATTATTAGAATGGTTTACTTTTTTGTTTATTACATAAGTGAACATCAAATCATAGGACTCTTTTAGAGTTGTTTTTAAATTGTGTTAGGCTATAGGATTTGTAACCCTTCCTAGCATGATGTGTTGTGATAAATGATACAATTGATCCCTTAATTGGGTCTAGTGGATCCCCATTTGGTCATGCTCCTACTTAATAAGTGTATGCCAAATCAAAAGTGTAGGTGTGCTCTATCTTATCTGATCTAAGATTAATTCATTGTACATTATGCAATTTTGATTGCATACATTATGGTGAAACCAATGTGAATCAAATCCTTATTTTATTTGTTCACTTTTATTTCATTTATTTTATTATTTTATCATCATTTATATCATATATTTTGACATACTAGTTTAATTCTATCAACCCTATTTTCTTTTTCTTTATGCACAAAAAGATGTAACTAGATTGACTAGCTCCACCTAGTATAAGTTTTTATCACTTTTTAGAATACTAGTGTAGCCTACTAGGTTGACCTAATTGACCTAGTGTATTTGTAATCACTTTGTATTAGTCTTTGTACATCCTGATTGATTAGCTCAACCTAGTATAGATTCTAATTTATATATTTTTAGATCATCCCACTAGGTCAACCATCTTAGCCTAGTATATTTCCAAACTTCCAGTCCAAGAAACTAAGTCGACCAGGTCAACTTAGTGTATTTTATACAATTTTTAGTAGATTTATGTATTCTTTGGTCAACAAGCTCAACCTAGTTTACAGGTTTTAGATAAACAAATTTTATCTTTGAACCATCAAGGTGAGTTTATATTATTCTATATCTTTTTATTTTTGTACATTCCTTTCAAGTTTTTAGTCTTTAAAACTACCTCTGCACAACCAACTAGATTGACCTAGTTGACCTAGTAAGTTTTCTAGACCCCATTTTCAACAATGATAGCTCAACACTCTCAACCTAGTTCTACTTGTTATACATATAATGTTTTCACTATACCTTATTTCAAAGTTAGAATTCACCTTATATGCTAATCATATTTTTAATTTTAGTTGTTTTCATGTTTAGAATAGTTCACATAGTCTAATTATGAGGTTTTTAATTAACTTCTTAGTTACACTATTTCTATTTTATGTATACATGACCAAATCACTTAATCATCAAAAAACATTTTAACATTTGACTACCCAAACCAACCTACTTGGATTTCATCACCAACGGGGAAGCTAAATTGATACTCTGAAGAAGTATAAAACATGGATAATGTTATATTTTGGCTAAGCACTTAACACTCTTATCATTGTGATGTGTGAAGTGGAGTGGTAGGCCCCAATACCAAGCCTGCATCATTTCCACTACAATCCCTTTCATCCTAAACTCACCTGAAACCATCAATAGATTGATATTTAGTACCTTATTTATAGCTAAATTTCTATCATTTAAAATCATTCTTAATAATCTAACATTATATCTTGACCAATTAGCTAGCATTACTTTTCAAGTTTTTTGCTTGCTCTTTACTTAATTGTGTGTGCAAGAACTTGCACTAGCTCATATTGGTGCAAGATTTTTTCTTTGGGTGAATCAATTAAATTGAATAACATAGATTAAACTAATTATTTTATTACTTTTATAATTTACTTTCTTATATTAATAATAAATTATCTCTCTTTATTTTCACAAATTTATTATCAACTCTTTCTTTTTATTATTTATTGTACTAGGTCAACCAGGTTGACCTAGCGTATTTTATAACCCATATACACTACACTAAGTTGACCTAATTGACCTAGTACTATATTTAGACTTTTTTCCCTTTTCTACCAATCCTTTTTCCCTATATTAGGTCAATCTCATGGACCTAGTTCAATTTCATAGACCTAGTTTTTGCACCAGGTCAACCAGGTTGACCTAGTTTAGTTTTAGTCACTTTTTGATTCGTTATTTATCTCATCTTTCCTTTTATTCCTTTCATCATGGACTATATGTTTGGTGATAAAAATTAAAATTAATCAATATATATGATGGAATTCACCAATCCTAATAGGGTCTCCCATAGACAAAGTAGGATTCCTTTTGAGAATGCTAGTAATGTCCATATTGTAACCCGTACAATGAATTACAAGAATCCACATAATACCTCTTTGCATCATAACTCTCTCTTCTTAGAAGATTAATTTAAGTTAGAATATACTCACAAAATTCTTTTCATTATCATAGAATTCCCTCAACATAGAGGGAAAGACCCTTTTACCATTTATAATCTCATGATTAGCCATCAAGTTGAAGAACCTCATTCCCCTACTTCCACTTTCTCAAATAGATTTAAGGGTAATAATTTATTTGATTCTCAACCTCTTCCTTTAATCTTGACTCCTTATTATTCTATGACATTTTCTTCTCTAAATTATACCTCCATGCCTAGTATCTCAACTAACATGGATGGTTCTACATCTAGTGGGCCTCTTATAAGATCCATTATCCTTAATCCATCCAATAGCTCATTGTTTATAACACAAAGTAATCATGATTCTAGTGCTTCTTCATCTCAACCATTTGCAAGTCCATCTTTTTCTTCACAAGAAATTTTTTCCACTAGGGCTTCAAATTCTCATAGATCTTCTCAAACTCATGTCGACACTAATAGTGGTACCCAAGCCACTAATACCAACTCAAAAACCAACACTACTTATAATAAAACTAATTAGACTCATAAAATATTATTATAAATTCTCAATAAAATGAACACATTTCAAGTTCATAACATGAATCAAATTATGAGAATGCAAAATCACCTTCTTAATCTTCAAACACAACCATAACCAATGGTTTGTGGCATGCATAAACAAAGTGTTCCTCCTCCCCCTCTTCAAGATTATCTAAGTAATATCATTCTTCAACCTCTATTTGTCAATAAAGTTATAAATAATTTACAAAATAAACCTCTTAATACTCAAATTAATAGCATTGATATCAGAGGTATAACACCTACCATCTCTTATAATGGATCAACTGATCCTACCCTTCATCTTAAAACATTTGGAAATCTTTATAAGGATTGGGTCAAATTATTCACCTTTGCTTCTACCAAAATCCTTATCAAAACCCTCATAGGTGATGCCTTATATTTAATAATCAACTTATATCTCATTCCATTACTAGTTTGGAAGATTGAGTGAATGCTTTACTACAAGAATTCCAAACTAGTGATCTGCCTGAAAACACTTTGGCCCTCTTCATCAATTGTAAACAAAATGAAAATTAAACCATTCAAGCCTTTGTTAAATAATGGAACACTTTTTCAAATAAGTGTGAACATAACATGGTAGATGATAATATATTTCATCTCTTTACAAATGCTTTGTTTCCTAAATTACAATATCAAGTTCATACCCTTTATCCACATACCTTGGAGGAGGCTATTAACCAAGCCAAAAGACAAGATTTAGTTATGCATAAATTTAATCCACCCCAAATTTCCATGGGTCCTCATTAGTTACTTAAAAATAAAAAATAAAATATTACCAATGATGGTGTTACTGATTCATATGATACCATTCATAATGTTCAAGCTGTCATTCCTACTCCTTCATAACTAGCTCCTTCTCAACAATATACTAATCCTCATTTCTCATCACCAAACATTGTTAATTTACATAAACCTTTTTCCTTAGCTAAATTTATTAATTATCTACCTAGGCTTATCCCTCAAGAGATTGACTATAGTCATCCTATGAAAACCTGGTACGAACCTAGCAAATTTTTTTAGTTTCATGTTAGCTGGCGTCACTCTCATAAGACCTGTAGATAATTTCATAATTTATCTATGGATTTTATTCTTATTCATAATTTTTATCATGATTATATCACTTTAAAACATCAATAATATTATAAATTTTCTTTCAAGGATTACAAAACTCATTATAAAACCCCATCCTTGAATCAATCAAATGCTCATTTAGCTATCTACAAAGATCCTTTACCTAATCATTAACCTATTAAATAAAACCAAGACAATCCCATGTCCTCCACCAATAATTTATAAAGTCTTATTTAAACCACTTCCAAATAAAATCTGGTTATCATGAGTAATATGTAAAGGGTGGTGGCTTTCATCGATTCCCAACCTATCTACACCCTGCCTCCTAAGATATTTTGTGTTATCAAAGATTATTCTCCAAATAATTTTAATTAATTGGGGTAAGAAGATATTATAACCTTTGATGATGATACAATTTATGATTCTCCCTTGGATAACACACCTCATTCCATTTCTACTCTTCTTCCATCATCTTCTAATAACAATGATAATCAATATTCCAATGATAATTAACCTTCTATTAACACTTGTACTTCTCAAGATCCATCTAAACTAACTACTTATTCATCACCAAATGATTTAAAACATTCTTCTAAACCTTCTCATTCTTATCAACACAATTTTTTATTCTCTTTGATTCTTTCTTCCAAAGACCTCATTAACCATTATGCACCTATATCTAATAATCTTCTCATGGGTTATCATGAGTGGGATCCCATTCTAGAACTCACGAATCATCCATCTCAAATTCCATTTATTGATATTATGAAGACATTTCCCCATCATTAAAACCATCTGATGTAGCTATTAGTTGAGATGAATGTCCCTCATCCTCCATTAGCAGGTTGAGAGGAAGCCTTACCTAGTTCTGAGGTTAGTATCTTGTAATAATGTGAAGAGATGTCCATAAATGTTGATGAAACTATTGATAATTCTATTTCTTTAAAAGTTTCCATCACATGTATGATTACTGATGATATTATACTTCATTAAAATTATCCTCCCTTATTTATTAGTATTCAAATAGGTGATATCCAAGTCAAGAAAGCATTAATTAACAAAGGTTCTGGCACGTGTGCTAGTTATCTTGATTTCATTAAAACCCTTAGATATTTATAATGCAATCTTAAGTCTACATGTAGCACCTTCCAAGGATATTATAAAAGGTAAATTCCTCCTCTTGGTTGTGTGTGTCTTCCCATTACTATCCCACCTATTACCATTCATGTGAAGGTGATGATCTTTAATTACCCTCTTTCTTATAACATATTGTTTAGTAGGTTATGGACTCATCATATACAAGATATCACTTCTTTAACCTACCAATATGTTAAATTCCCTTATAATGGAGTCATTTACATGATTTAAGGAGATAATAACCCTTGGAATTTTGAGCAATTCCAAAATCATTGTGTTTTTGAAATTCCTACTCTTGATCCTTTACCTAGTATTCCATTCTGTGAATCACAAATTTTTAACTTTCCTATCAGCTCAACTAGATGTTACAATGGGCATCCCAAGCTCACTGGTAACACTACTCCTAAACTTTTATACTTTGATGATGATGAGACAAATGAGATTAACTTAAATATCAAAAAAAATTATCTCATACCTCATCTCATCTCATAACTTTTAGCCTCATTGTAACCTCATTCTTATAAACCACCTTGAGATGACATTCTTATTATCTTATCAAAGACTAGGCATTCTATTCACCATGATTATTCTGATGATAAATTTATTCCAAATTGTTTCATTGATCTTCATATGCTAGATTCTTATGATGGTTATTCTTTAGATGATCTTTTATTCAATGGCCTTGTCTAAGCCTGTGATGTCAAGATTGTGCATTATCATTATTCCTTATTTGAGTATTTTTGTGCATCTTCTCATGTTCAAAAATTTACAGTTCTTGATTTTTTCTTTTTTCCTCTTTATCATAGAGTAGAGATGGTGCCAATAGCTCCAGTTTCTAAGAAGCCCTATAGAACTATGCTCATAGATTGTGCTATGACTAAAAATTACCATTTTTATAGGTTCTCTGACTCCCATCATTAGTTCACTCTTGAGGTTAGTTAAACCCTCCTTACATCATCTATTGATCCCACTCCTCCCAAAATAGAATCTATATCAAAACTAGTTATTATTACTTCTTCCATTATTGATGAGCCTACTTTTACTTCTTCCATTAGTATTCTCTCTATTTATCCTACTTCCATTCCTTCTCCCTCACCACATTCTCTTAGTGATGGATTTCTTCCTTTGCCCAAGATGGATTCTTTTCTAAATAAATGGGATGATGATCCATCTCCTTCCTCATCCATGCCTATTACACGTTCTTCTATGAGTATTTCTTTGAAAAATACTCACAAGTGTATCTATTGTTTTCATAGGATAGATAATCACTCTTCTACCCATTTTCATAAGTTATGATAATATATTGATACCTTTCATCCTTATTACCAATCAATAGACACTACCATACCTCCTCCAAAGATTCTTCTTGAACATATACCTAAGTATGGTGAGAGGTATTGTCTATGACACCAATATGGCACACATCATGTTGATCATTGTTATATACTTCAAAAACATATTAAGGATCATATTATAGCTATTCTTGGACCTTATACCATTCCTACCATAGGTAATTCTCACAAGAAGGATCTTCCTTCTCCCACAACTACACTTCTTGTGGTCCATTCACCACCTTCTATGCCTCCACCTAAGGTTCCCTCTCCACCCATGAACCCTCCTTCACCCATAGATTCTTCTCCACCAATGACTCTACGATTTCTTATAGGACCCATTTCGACACATTATCATGACCATCCTTCACCTAATTCCCATCCTAAACATGATCTAATGATTATTCCTACTTTTTCAATTGAGGAGATTAGAAAAGAAGTATTTGCCTAGTATTTAACAAAGATTGATGAGACATTAGCAACAGTTCATATTCAGCTTCATAGAGATTTATCCAATGTCTTAGATAATGTGTGTGGATATATTTACCAATATTTATGATCACATGCATGGTGCTCTCTCATTTAAATTTGGATTGGACATGTGATTCAATCTTATATTTATCTATTTTTTTATTATATCATTTGATATTATGTCAAATTATTTCTTATCTTATATCATGTTGTCCCTTCTTGTTGTACTATAGTAAGTTTTGATTATTTATATTTTTCATTGCCTTTTATTTTCATCATCATTGCTATTTTTTTCTTATTTTCTTTCCCTTTTTAGAATTTCTCTCAAAACTCTTCCCTAGTATCTTCATGATTGTTTGTTTTCTTATCTTTATTTTTCATAGATAGTTATCATAGTGACTTAGTTATATCTACCCTATTCCCTTTGGTTAGTATCTATTTTTATCATGTGATCAATTAGAAAAAAATATTTCTCATTACTATTTACTTTCATTAGTCCTCCTTTGGATCTCCTTTTTCCTTCTTCCTTTTCTACAAATTAAGCATATACATAGTTGAGACTTAAGATCACATACTTGTTCATTATCAAGCCTAAGTGTCCTAGTCAGTCTTTTGTCTTGTGTTACTTAGCTTCATTTAGCCTTAGCTTACAACTCATTCATGTGTATCACTATCTCTCTCATGATTGGTAATTCCAAATCCATAAGGATGAGCAATCTTAAAAAGATTTCAAAAGATAGTTAAAATCCAAATCATTTAAACAAAAGGAAGTGATATCAAAAAGGCAAAAATATTCTCAAAAGTCAAATAAAATTAAAATATGTTATTCAAAACACATCTCCTTATTCTATTCAAAGATAAAACTCCACATTTGGCCTCATGATAGAGCTGAGGTTCTTTGGGGTGTAGTAGGCTGATAGATTAGAAGAGGAGAATTAAAAAAAAATCTCTTAGTTCTACCTACTTTCTCATGCTAGTACCCAATATTTGTAGTAAAATTGATGGCTCTATAAGGGGTCCTGAAGAGTGGGGAACATGCCATAAGGAGGTAGGTCCATTTTAATTTTCTTTGTACCAATATAGCTTCATGAGTTGATCCTAATAGCACACTTATCTACCTAAAAATATTTGTGTCTATAGGGAAAAGGTTTCCTTTATACATAGGTGACCTCTAGTCACTTAGTGTTTTCTCATGTCCTTATTATGCCTATTGCCTTATAAGGTATTCTCATAATATGCCTAACTATTTGCTTTTTACACTCCCTTTTTCATTCCCTTTCCTCAAATTTCCTCTTTGGAAATATTGTTTAAATTTTTTATCACTCCCTGTGGGATTTCATTTATGACTTGCTTTGTGAGACTATGGATAGGACCTAGCATCCCTCACAAACTAACACTATTTACATCTTATTACCTACATACTTTATTTACTATTCCTAATCTTTCTACTTACTAATGCTATTTTGGTATCCGTTGGGCTTTCTTTTATGAGTTGCAGTGTAAGACCATAGATAAGACTTGACCCTCCTCACAAAATAACAAAACATTTTTTTTCCCAATAAACAAGTAGCCATCTAAATTACATGTGTCACATAGGAGATAAGATTCTATTGATTATGAGGTTACACGTCATTTGACATACTTCTCATATTGATATTTAGTAGGGTTTATGCTTACTTCATTTTTCTTTTGCATTTTATTTTCTTATTTTTTGAGTGTAAGATGGATTACAACCATTTTTTGAATGTCTCATACCTCCTAGCTTGAAGTATTATGATAAATTTAAAACCATATTTTTTTCTAATTTTGTTTCTATTTTATACTTCCCATCATGAAATAGTATATTTGATTGACTTAATTTTTATTTTTCTTATTACCATTCTTTCCCTTTTTATCCCTTCCATTTTATTAGTTTTTTTGTCATACTTCCTAAAATAATATTTAGTATGATTTTACTTGTTTTAATTTGGTGCCAAAATCTTTCACATTGGTTTTAAAACAAATCCCCCTTTTACCATATTGTTTGCCATTTTCTTGATTCTTTATACTTAGTCATTTTTCATATTATTACACATTTCCCAACTTGAGCTAGTGTGTAGTGCATTATTGATTGATTATTTTTTTTCCAAGTCTTTTCACCTATTTATTTTTAACCATGCATGTGTTATCCATAATTCTAGAATAGAAACCACATCACATATATTTCCTATAACATATACAACAAAGCTAAATACATTTTCTACAAAAAATATATCCAAAGCATCCAAAACCTCAACCATAATGAACAAATATAACCATCATATAGACAAAATACACAACCAACACTAATATGCCAAAATGGTACATCATATATATATATATATATATATATATATATATATATATATATATATATATATATATATATATAAAGAGTTTGATAAAACATATACAATCACATAAAAAGCCTCAATAGTAGGATTGATCCCCATCATGTCTATATTGTGGCCTAGCCACACTACCTACTGAGGCCTCAATCTAACTCCTCCAGATAGAATGCTATAACGAGGTAGTCTGAGATCTACCATTTACCTATCCATGTATACATGATATCTACAACTATGCATAGACCAACTCCATCTAGGTCACTACATGTGCCTACATTAGTTGGGTCTGCATCATCGTATATGCCTACATCATCTATGTCACTATATCTCAATGCACAACTCTCTCATTAGTTAGGGCCTACCAGGCCTTCCTCTCCCCTGCACCCATTTGTCCTAGAAACCATGCCACTAGATGTGGATCTCTCCACCATGTATAGTGCCCTATCACCTCTCTCCTTTTTAAGACTAGTTCAACTATGTGCTATTTCTCCTAAGTAGTTGATAGTTGTTCATATGGTTACCACACTATGTCAATGCATCTCACCATCTATATCACTGACATGTGGGGCATGACCAATGCTACCTAGTCCTCTCTCTATCTCCTCACTCAAGGTTACCTATTATCAACCTCATGGGGTAACACAACTGATTGATACATAGGAAATCTCTTGTATATCCATGTTATCAATAGTTTGATCAGTCATATGGTCTTATGTCCTCTGACCCACATCTCAAATAAATCATGAACAAGCTAGATCTAGATGATAGAGCCTGGATTGCTTAGTAATCCCTCCTCTAAGATCATCATATTCAAGGCTTTCATGTATAGTGGTACATTGCCATTTGACTTGTGATAGAGCACTTATTGTGTCACAAAGCCTATCATTGATTTATAGAGATATAAAATCTATGATATATATGTGTGTGTGTGTGTATGTATATGTATAAATATATATATATATATATATATATATATATATATATATGTGTGTGTGTGTGTGTGTGTGTGTGTGTGTGTGTGTGTGTGTGTGTGTGTGTGTGTGTATGTATGTATATGTATATATATATATGTATGTATGTATGTATGTATATATGTATATATGTATGTATATATATATATACATATATATATATATATATATATGTATGTATATATATATATATATATATATATATATACATATATATATATATATATATATATCATCCATACTCACTCTCCACCCTAGAAATATCATCTCTAAGCTTGTAACCCACATGGTTAAGTCTCCCCTCTCCTTTATGTTGTTTGGTATGCCATTTGACTTGTGATAGAGCACTTATTGTGTCACAAACCCTATCATTGATTTATAGAGATATAAAATCTATGATATATATATGTGTGTGTGTGTGTGTGTGTGTGTGTGTGTGTGTGTGTGTGTGTGTGTGTGTGTGTGTGTGTGTGTGTGTGTGTGTGTATGTATGTATGTGTGTGTGTGTGTGTGTATGTATGTATGTATGTATATGTGTGTGTGTGTGTGTATATATATATATGTGTGTATATATATATATATATATATATATATATATATATATATATATATATATATATATGTATGTATATATATATGTGTGTGTGTGTATGTATGTGTGTGTGTGTGTGTGTGTGTGTGTGTGTGTGTGTGTGTGTGTGTGTGTGTGTGTGTGTGTGTGTGTGTGTGTATCATCAATACTCACTCTTCACCCTAGAAATATCATCTCTAAGCTTGTAACCCACATGGTTAAGTCTCCCCTCTCCTCTATGTTGTTTGGTATCCCTATGATCATTAGTGATCCTACTATGGGTAGTCTAAAGTTGGCATGGACATCCTCTAGTATGATATCCACCTCTATCACATCCCCATCCACCTCCCATCTGAAGGTGTTGGTTATCCATTCTAAAAACCAAGGAACATGACCAACACATCTGCACTCAGGGGGATCCTACACATATCCACTATATCTCCTTGGACATATGGCTACTAGTCTAGCTCTATTTCCATCTATCAACCTCTCTATAGAATATGACAACTACGACACATCTAGCAACCTCTAGAACCATGGTAATCTTTGTAATCAAGAAACAACAAAGGATGTATTAGTTCATACATGTCATGTATAATCATAATACATTCTTTATACATTCTATCTTAAATAAAAAACAAGCATAATCTATTCATTGTTATCCTATTTTGGTACCTTTTTCACTTATTTGGTCATTTCAAGCCATTATAGCCCTCTTTTAGCTTTTTACATGCTTTTCTATGTTTATTTTGGCTCCTTGGTCAATCTAGTTTGACCAAAAATTTCCATATTTTTATTTTATTTTATACTAAATTTCTAAATTTTCCTCTTATCTTCTTCTCCCCAATATTCAGGTTTCATTTTGGCCCTTATAGACTAATTGAACACCTTTTTACTTAGTTTCAACTGCCAGAATACACTAGGTCGACATACACTTACTAGTTTGACCATTGAATTTTCACCCTAATTCAACCTACTAGGTCAACCTAGTTGACCTAGTAGGTTTAGTGTGTCAACCTAGTGTATTTTGCCTAAAATTTGTCTTTTTCTTGCTTTCTCCTTGTTTCCTTCTAACCCACTTCCTATCTTCCTATATACTACCCTTAGAACCTAATTCTATTCATTTTTGATATGTATAAAATGCTTAAAATAAAAATTTACTCAAAATTCACTTAAATCAATGCAAATTTCAAAAACTAGTTTGAGATTCTTGGTTGCATACCTATAGTGCACTTGCTCTTGCTCTTGGGGCTCTCTCTTGCCTAGCATGCCATTCTCTTACCATGCTAGCTTATTTTCTATCCAAATATATTTTTCTCCTTTCTTAAAAATAAATATAGCAAAATGATTTCTCTTTTTCCTATTTAAAACCACTTTTTCAAAAATCAAAATTCTTAATTCTTTTCCTTCATATTCCTTATTTTGCTCATATATTTGTTTCTACTCATCCAATTTGCAAATCATAAAATGCATTGGATTTATGGTGATATATAGATTATTTTCCACTATCATATTCCTATATTCAATTTTTTTAAATTTTTTTTGGCTACTTTATACACTAATTTCTACATGTTTGCCTAGTATGCTTTACATTGGACACCTTCACTTCCTTGAAGTCTTCTTATTTATCTACAACACTAAGGTAAGTTAAGGGTATATATTTTTCAATTCATTATTTTCATTTATCTTATTTTCTTCCTACTACACCATACTTATCATCAATGTTATGTGTTATCATGTTCTATCTTTGAAGTACCATCTCGTGTTGTACTTACATGACATGTGATGAGCTTGGGCTAGGGCATATGTATACACATAATATTTTCAAACTTTTAATAATTACTAACACTTTTTATCTTATAAAATCCTACCAAGTCTCAATCTCTTTGAGTGCATGCTTTAAGGGGTGCACCAAGAAAAGGATGGATAGACCATAGATGATTTTTAAGATTATTATTCCTTTTACCACTTGTTATCTACACACTAGCTACCTAAAACCATGAAACCTATGCTTATTATTCTCTTTCCTATCCATTCTAGTCATTATCATTTTTTATTCCTTCATTTCTTTCCTTATTACACTTCTTACCTATTTAGTACACTAGGTCAACCTTGTCAACCTAGTGTATTCTGGGGACATCTTTGCTATTTTAACTTATTTGCATCCTATCCAACCTAACACAAACTTTAAGCATTACATCAAGAATTTACTAGGTTGCACTAATAGACCTAGTACAATCAACATGTCTAAATTATTTTAAGGTAAGATACTACTATATGTACAAGGTCATTTACCACCATTTCATAAGAATTGAAAGAGAGTGAAGAAGTTATAACAAAAATCTGCTTATTGACCATTTTACTTGAGGGATAAAGCTTTAGGGTTCAATAATTTATTTCAGAACTTTGGTATTGTCTTGTGGAGAAGCCTTTTAGATGCTTAGGTAGGTCATGTAGCCTAGAGATGATTTATCTTGGTTGTCATTACAAGCCACAATAATCTCTTACAAAGCACCTTGGCCAAGGGAGAGGTTGAGACTCGATAGGTTCGTATTCAAAGGTAAGTATTCCTAACTTTATTTCTCCTTTGTAAGATTATATAGATAATATATTATGTATTCTTCTCTTCCATGTATTAGAATTATGTATATATTGACATGAGTATATATCTCCTATACATGTTTAGTTTAGTTATTTATTTATTTTGTTCTAGCCCCCACTTTGTACCACAAGCTTTGTTGTGTACTAGATTAGTTTACTTTTCTTATTATTAGAATAGCTTAATTTCTTATCTATTACATAAGTGAACATCAAATAATATGACTCTTTTAGGGTTGTTGTGTGATTGTGTTATATTATAGGCTTTGAAACACTTCTTAGCATGAAGTGTTGTGACAAATGATACAAGTAAGTCCCTAATTGGATCTAGTGGATCCCCATATTGGTCATGCTCCCACTTAACAAGTGTATTACCAATTAGAAGTGTAGATGTGCTCTATCTTATCTGATCTAGGATTAATTCATTGTGCATCATGTAATTATGATTGCATATAATAACCATTGTGTGATTGGGCTAACAATGCAAAGAGGAAAATTTAGAGTCAATTTGAGCATTAATAGATCCTGTTAAAGTGTGCACTAAGGTGTATTCAATGGAATATGAGGCATTTTTTGATATTTTATCTTGATATGACAAAGATACAACCTAGGTGACCAACTAATTTTATTTCTTTGCATATTTTATATTTTCTTATTGGCAATGATGCATGTTGTAAATTCTAACTATTTAACCTATAAATTGATGAATGGGAGATTAAACAATACCTAGATCTTATTAATCAATTTCTTATGTAATTCCAAAAATTATTGAAGGATGCATCTAATCCTTAAGCTTGGGATACCTTGTCCTTACAAAGGTGATCAATTAGATAACTTGATCACTGCTCTAAAAATCATGTTGTCCAATTTTGCTTTAAAATGATCAATGGCTAATAAGAGTAGATTGTCAAAGAATGGTTTATTCATTAATTTCCCTAGATTAGTATATAAACTAAATATATGCATACATACAATTTGTTGATCTGGGTCTTATACACATCACCATATTTAAACATGTAACATCTAATTTTTTAGGATATCAATGGAGATGAACTCCACTCTAGGGCATGAGTTGTAGGTATGGATTAAACTACCTTGTGGTGGAATAGTAGTCTAAACATGTAAGTTTTTAATCAAATTTATTTTTAGTGAAATGAATCCTAGTAAAGAAACAAAAACCTAAGTGATTTGGATGGATGGGTGGTATATATGATAGAGTGGGTAGTTCTTAATCAAATAAAATTCAAAAGGAAGGAAAGGTACAGTATAAAATAAGGTTATGTGGTCTCAAGGGGTCACTTCCTAGGTTTTTTCCTTTGTATACAAGTTTTTACAAAACTAATGATTGTTATTTTTAGTTATTGCAAACTCACATGCAAACATAATTAGGATGTCTAGGGGAAATGGTATAGGAAACTTAATGGTCTCAGTTGAAGGATTATTTGATATTTCACATTCTTATTTGGGATATTATAGCTCATATGAAAAAGGTGTCTAAGGGAATTATGACACACACCTAGAAGACTATACTAGAGAGAAAATACTCCTAGACACTTTAGAATATTAAGACAATTTTAACTAGTTGCTTAAAATCAATGAAATCTACTAACTTTCAATAGATTTTGCACATACATTATTATCATACATCAATGATAACAACTAGAATTATTTGTAGCTTTGTACACTTAAAACTATTGAATTAATGTAATCAAGAAAAACAAAGCCTCAATAACATAGAGATGGAATGAAAGAACACTGGCATAGTTTCATGACAATTAGAACTAATTTTTTCATGTATTGATAAAACTTTGAAGCCTTCTGAATGTGTAATTACATGAATATATAGACTTGGGGAGGGGTCACCTCATCCTAAAAGTCCATTAAAACTCATATTTACATTACATAATTATAACCCTAATTCTATTTTTATAATTAGAATTGCATGTGTGCATGCTCATAATTAATTACAACTACATCAAAATAAGTTAGCCTTTACAATGCAATGTAACATCTACATGCTTACAAAAAGTTTAGGAAAATTTTACATTTATGTAATAAATGTATGTAAATTATAGGTACAAGGATCAATACTATTTGCATGACTACATACAAAAATAGCCTTTAACTAAGGCTTACTAGGTGATTGCATGGCACTATTAGTTGTTGGAGGCACTGAAGTTGTAAATTGTGCTAAACCAAAATTTGAGCATCAATTTTTTTCTTTGCTTCCAACACTTGAAATTATTTTTCACCAATATCATGATGACACCTAATAATGTACATATTCAATAATGGAGGAATGTGCACCCTTTAACTTATTCAATAAGCCTTGCATGTTTATACTTAGTATTTCTAAAGTTAATTATAAATATTTCTACCTCCATGACTTTTTTCCTTACAAAATTTAGCTTGACTTCTATTTCTTCCAAAGTCATTCCTTATAACTTATGTTTGAAGATTGTTGAAGCCTATTGAAGGAGATGATCAAAATTGGTCGTACTAATGAGTCTACATATATATTAAATTGCTTGTAAGATATTTAATTAATTTAGAATCTACAAAATTAGAGTTTCATGTCCTACATATTTAGGCATTCTTGACTCAGCTACTGTAATCCATTATCTAGCTTTTGCATCCTGATGACTACCAAGTTGAAGAAATTGGTATCCTCCAACAGTGCCATTAGATTAAGGTGGGTATATTCCTTATTAATTGTATAAATAATAAGTAATTACAAATTATTTTCATCTTGTCTCAAATAATTAAATATTTTGGTAGTTTAAACTATATAAGGTCCTAACTCCACCCTCTTTACAATAATAGCCTCCAAGATATTATACAATCTAGATGATACATTTTGCACAACTATCTATATCTATATTGGAACATGTAAATTTTTATATTAGTCCATTATTTGTTCTAAATATTTCTCAAGTTTCTTTCTATCCAATTTAGTTCCTTCATGAATCTCAATGAGATCATCCTTATGGGTTTTAAAATAGGAATTAAAATCCTTAATATATAGGGACTACCCCAATGTTTTGTTCCTTCTTTTAGACAAGGTAAATAACTCTTGCCTTTCTTAAAAAATGACCTCCTTCCTATCTCATCTTCTAATTTCCTATTCCTTACCCTATGTACACTCCATATATATTTTTCAAATATAAAACTCATTATGGGCAACTATGAAATTGTAATATTATGCCTTTGAGAAGCCTCTAGTTGCATATCAGTTACCCACTATGGGAAGACTAATTAGGATATATATGGGTTGATTAAATTTAACTTTAATCTAATCCAATAACTCTCTATAGGATTGCTTCAAATCTTCTTTAAGTAGTGGATCAGGAAGTGAAGGCCAAATTATTTTAGACTAGTCCACTCCACCATATTGAGGTACTGGGTGGACTATATATATATTTTATTATCCTTTTCAGCCTTATTCACTATTACCATAGTTGTGTGTTGAGAATTACTACATGAGTCACTAGTAAACCCAATTGAGTAGATGAAACATGAAGTTAAGGGCTTGATACTACTCCCATAGCCTTCTTGATTTTATTTTTATTAATATTTTGGTGAGATGGGATAGTGGTTTAAGTAACCACATTAGAAACAATATGAATGTACACATAAGATTCAATTGGAGAGGGAGGAATAGCTAGGGGAATAAAAACAATAGGGGTAGTGGAAACATCATCTACCTTGGGAGAAAAAGAGTTGGTTGGGCACTCAGCTAAGAAGAAGCAACCTATAATTTTGGAAATAGAAGGGGAGGGGAACCATTAGGACATAGCAAAAAAATCAAATGAAATAACATTAAAAGGAGAAACACAAGACATAATAGTAATTGTGGAAACTAAAGTGGTTGCTTACTCACATGATGGTTTCTTATGTAATTATGCTTTCCCATTGGTATCTTGGAGGCTTATAATATTATCTATTTATAGTTCCTCCTCCTCACCCATGGATTCACCTCTAGTTTCCTTTCCTTATGGACCTTCTACTGAGGGTGCTTCGATATCAGGAGTCTATGGAGTGCCGTGAGACCTCAACTTCCTCTTGTAATAAATAATCATTTTACCAGCTATGAAATGTGCCTCTTGTGTGGGTATGATTAATGTAACCACAATATCATCCTATAGGATTTATGTATAAATTATATGGGTATGTCCCTCTAAATATGAATAATTAAGTCAAATTGGGTCATCTTTTACTCCACCGAGTGTAGTATCAGGCACTCTTAACTTGTTAATTATAGATTTTAGTGATACAAGGGGTGTTTATGAGGGTTAAACTTAATATTTAATGGATAAAATGGAATATTGACTCAAAATTTTGAGGTATAACATACTCTAGTAGGTGGGATTCTAGTTTTTACATCTATAATTGAGATAGAAGGATACCTTTGAATTATTTTCAAGAGGTCTTCAACCAACCTAACTGTTTATGCATATTCCATAATTTGGGCATCATGAGGTGAGTCATATTATTCTTGTGCATAACTTCATCTATTAACCACCATAATTGGTAGCAAATATATTGTTTTTCTATCTTGTCAGACACATATTTTGGGAGGTGTAGTGGTGTTACATTATGACCTACAATTATAATCACAGTGTAGTCTGGGTACAACCAATAATATCCTATGATCATAAATGTATCCATATTTTTTTTGGATATCCTATGTAGTGGGGAGTCATGGATGGCCATGCATACCTAGGGGTAGACATCCTTTGTAATGTGTAAAATGTTATAGTTGTATGTGTATATGTGCATGAAGGAATATGATTCATATATATGATTTTTGATAAAGTATAGAGCTATGATTTAGAATGACCCATTATGAACATAAACTATGTTGATCACAACATCGAGAAGGTAAAGAATAATGTAATAATGGCCTCCCTATGTATTCTTATCTTTGTGTAATACCTACTCCTATAGCCTTGCACTGATCACCTCACCCAGAGTGATTGTCAACTCTAAGGTCATAAGTAAGTATAGTAATAGAATACACTCAATGTGAAAGATTTAGATGTTAGGATAGCAATATAAACTATTAAAGAGGTCCATTATAATATGGATACCCATCATAAATTTGGTCACCAACTCCAACTACTTCTCTTTCAAATTTATGGTCTCCTAAAGAACCATCCAATTGATTAATGTTTTTTTAATAGACTTCTCCTTCTATGAGACTACCCTATGAAAATTTTAAGTATAATATACAATGGGGAGAGATATATATCTTTGAAAAGCATCCCTTGAGATACACACTATGACTATCTTGTGCTCTAAATGGTGAAAAAATGCTCCTCCAGTCACCTTCCCAGTGAAGAACAAGTCTTGTAGGAGGTAAATGCAGGGCATGACCTCTAGATTTGATGATAAAAAGTTTAGTCCTTGGAATTTTAAGGGGAGGAGGTAGGAATCCAATTATAATTGAGCTAGAGTCAATATCTCTTCATGGGTGTGCATATCAACCTAGTGAAATATCTCCCACAATGTTGAATAATTATTGTAGTCATTGTTGAATATTTTGGGGTCAAAGAATGTGTCTTTGTACTCAATTGAATCCTTGATGGAAAATATAAATAATGGTAGGATTCCTCAAAATTTATTTGATGAGAACACCATTAGTAATTGATTATTTTGAAAACTTCCTAGTTTTCAAATTAGTATTTTGGCTCTCCTGAGTGCAATATATGCTCAAAACACTAGTAGCTAGGGCTTGTTAGTACGGATGTGACTGAGTTCAAATTTACCTTGGGATCAATGAGAATGTTGTTTTTTCACAATTATTTGATATATATTTGTTATTTAATTATATTCCATGTGTCATAAATGTCCAATATCTATAAATTTTATTTGTTTGTTCAATTTGGACTTTACCACTTCATTTGCTAGGTATGCCATATAGGCACTATTGATGATAAATAAGAGTTATATATCATTTCCCATTTCCAATTGTTATTTAATCATTTATTTTTATTAGGTTTACTATGACATCAGGGCTATAGATAGTCAAGATTTAGGATATATCATTAAAATATTTTTTTGTGAGGTGGACAAATTTCCCAAATAGAAATCATGAACACCTTTGTAAAATACCAAGATGAGCTATAAAAAAGCCCAAAATAATTTCCATAAAGACCCAAATTAGTTGAATACATTTTTTGAATAAAATTCTAAAGACCAAAATTTCTAACATTTTCTCTGAAGAATTTTACCAAAAATATTCTTTGAAGACTCAAAATGCCAAAAAATAGTCCAAACATTTCCTCTTAAAAAATATTCTAAAAAACTTCATCAATGAATAGATTTGTATCAAGCAATTTATCCAAATAATTTTTCTAAATATATTTTCTAAAGATCAAAATGATTCAAAGTGTAAAACTTCTATAAACCTAGTTCTAAAAGAGTAAATGGTAAAGAAATATATGGCAAAAATATGTGAAGGCCCAATATACAAACAAAAACTTCAAATAATTATCATGAATAAAATGTTTAAACAAAAATTATGAAGAGTAAATTATGTACAAGGTTTATATAGGTGTGAAGTGCTAATAACTACTGAAGATAGTCTTCCAAATAAAATTTTTGAAGACCAAATCTCGCAAAGCATATTTTGAACAAATTTTCTAGAGACTAAAGTGAATCATGACATGTACATGATTTTTTTTTGAGAAAAATTAATATGTTAATCCACATAATAAAACATATTAATACATTTACCAAATAACTAGGTTAGTTCAACACATAAAATCTTTCATTTTAGAATACCTTCAAGATAGTCCTAGTCTTTTTTTAGAAAGATAATAGGTCCCTATTCTACAAAAAATGGGCTTATATTGGGTACAATAAATGGTGACTTATAAGATAAATAATCTAAAGTATTTAAGAACCCAAAACATTTAGTTAACATATTTATATCAAACATGAACCATTACATAAAAGAATAATTGAATAAGATAAACAAAACAGACTCCTACCAACCACACACAACATACTTGACTCTTCATTTACCTTGAATCTATGTGTGAGGAAGTGATTTACTTTTAAAATTATTTGAGGACATTAGTAGAGATTTGGGATAACTATAAGTTTCATTCCAATTTTTGAGAAAAGCATATTTGAAAAATGGGGAAGCTCTTACATTGCACAACCACAAATATGCATCCATAGCTCTAATAGAGGTACCATGGGTTCCTTCTCTTTCCTCCTCCTGTATTGTTAAATTATGCATGACACATTGACCTTATTTCCTCATTTTATCTTTTGATCACCTTTGGATTTTTATTAAGTTTTGTTGGATCACTCTTTTAGGTTTCCTTGATATTTATTTTGATATCTTTTTATTTTGTAAAATATTATTAAAAGAGGGAGAGTAGAAACTATAGTGAGCTAGTATATATGAAAGAATAATTTGTTACCATATTTTCCCTACCAACTACACCCATATCAATAATTATTTACTTAAATAATTATTAAAATGATAGGTGCATTTGATCTAGTGAAAGTGAGAAAACTTTCTAAAATTTATATGTAGTAATAAGAGAAACCTTTATATTCTTGATTGAATCATTCAGTGGTATCCAGATCATGATTAATTCTCCTAATAAATACTTGAAATCTAAGAATATGAAATATAAGGTTAAAAAATCCTATAAGTAAACAAGTTGGTGTACCTTTTTTTGGTGTGTTTTCCATAGGATAATCCTTTATATTTTAAATGTGTTATAAGAAGTCCAATGGGTTGGATACTTTCTTGAGAATACTATAAGAAGTCAATCAGAATTCCATGGGACAAATAAAACATCTAATTTAAAAAATAGGAAACTAAATTATGAAACTAAACTTTGAAAATAGGAAATGCTAACCTAAGAATCAAGTAATCTATTCTATAAAAGTATTAAATCTATTCTCCTAAATTAATAAATCTATTTTAATCCTACTCTTACCACAACACCTATTATTACTCAGGGACATTCCTAGATGGTAAAACTATGAATTAATGCTTCAAAAATTATCCATTGACTAGATACATCAACTCGTTGCCTTGGAGGTCCCTCAAATAGAAAGCATTGTTACCCAAGATAATTTAAATTTGATAAGGTCTGATCTACAATGGGGTAAAATTGTCATGTTATACTTTATTTTCATGTGCTTTTTCCCATAGGAGAACTAAGTTAGATATTATGAATCCTTTTAATTTTGTTCTTCTACTAAACCACCTTTTGACTGTCTTGATGTTTACTAAAATACTATAAGGCATTAGTTCTTGAGTCTTCTATTTCTATTATATCAAGTAATCAATATTCCACCTTCTCACTTGGTTCCATTTATTCTTGCATAAGTTGATATGTTGTTAATTTAAGCATGGTTTGAAAAACTAGTTGTTGCCCATACACTAGTATGTAAGGTGAGGGTTTGAGGGCCTATTTATATCTCGTTTGATCATCCCATAGTGCATACTTTAGTGGATTATACCAATATTTAGGTTTATCTATTTCTAATGTTTTAATGGCATAAATTATATTCTTATTTATTTATTCAACCGATCCATTTACTTATGGGTAATGTTGGGTGATGACTTGATGATTATTTGATTATCATGGGATCATTTAGTTAATTTAATGAATTTGACCATTGACCCATTATCACAAACTAGAGAGATGGGGGTACCAAATATAATTATGATATTTTCATCTAGAAATATGATTACCTCTTGTGCTCATGAATGCTTTGTATCTACAAGTTTGGTCCATCATATGGAATAGTTTGTAGCAATGAGTATAAACTTATGGATAGATAAATAATTGGGATTATTGACCCTAATGAATTCTAAGCCCCATTGATTGAATGGTAGTCCTTCAATAATAGGATGTAAAGGCATTGCTATGTGTACTTATTTTTTTCAGGGCTTGGCATTCATGGCATGTTCTAACATGAACATGTGCATCTTTGAATACTATTAGCTAGTGATAACCCATTATAAGGATTCATGGGATGTGTTACTTCCTGAGGGATGACCACTACCTATCTTTTGGTTAAAATTTCCTATAATTCCTTGAGATTATTATTGTGATACGCATATTAGGTAGATGCCTTCTTAATTCATTATATATAGGATCCATTTTATGATCATGTAATGAAAAACTTTAAGTCTCAAATATCTTCTCTATTCTATTTTGAGTTTTGTAGAGTAAGTACCTATAAGTATTGAATAATATCAATATACTAGTCTCTTTTAGATACTTACTTTTCACAAACCTATTTAATGGTGATACACTAGTTAGGATTAGTCATGAGCTAAATGAGGCCTTGACCTCTAACAATCTTAGTAATATTGATTTCTATATCAAACTCCTACAATTTTACCATCAATTTTCATCTATATTTTAATAATTTATTTTACCCCAAAGTGAGCTTAATGGTAGGATCTAGTACAATGATGATGGTTTTATTCCTCAAGATGTAATGTTAAAATTTATTTACCACTTTGACAAGGGTAAAGATTTGTTTATCTATCATGGAATACCTGAGTTCTACATCTTTCATGTTTTTTATCCTAAATGCAATAAGAGGTTTGATTTCATTTTTCTTCTGGGTGAGCATGGTAGTAAGAGTATGTTTTGAAGTGAATGAAAGTAATAATAAGTATTAAGTGAAGTATAGACTTATCAGTATAGGGGCTTGAGATATTTCATTTTTGATGTCTTAAAAATATTGTAGGGCCTTTGTTTTCTATTCCACTTTAACAACTTGCTTGACAATTGCATTCAGAGGTCTAATGATTTATAGAAGTCTTGATATAAACTTTCTCATGAAGTTAATCTTCCAAAATAAAGATTTGAGTTCCTTATTTCTATTAGGGAATGTGATTTTTAATATCCCATTAATTATATCTGAGTCAATTTTAACTCCATAATTGGTGATGATGTGACCCAAGAGTTTGCCTTTCATGACACTAAATATGATCTTCTTGGTGTTCAATTAAATGCCAAACCTCTAACATCTTTAAAATATTGATTTTAGGTGACCCACATGATTAGTCATTTCCTTTGAGAAAACCATGAGGTTCTCCATGTAAATAATTATAATTTTTCCTATCAACCCTTGGAACACATGGTCCATGGCTCGTTAAAAGATAACACCTATGCTAATTATGCCAAATGGCATCCTCTTGTATGCATAAGTGACCCACTTCATGGTGAATGTTTTCTTCATTCTATCCTTTAACTCTACCAAAAATTGGTTATATCCTAAAAATCCATCCAAGAAAGACATCATTAACGAACCACTCACTATCAATAAGACTTCATTCAAGTAAGCCATTAGATAATTAACTTTCTCATAAGATTTATTCAAGTTTTTGAAATCAACATAGTACCTAATTTACCCAATCTTCTTCTTGACTGGAACTAAACTAGCTTCCCAAGTAGAATTCCTCATTGGGAAAACTATGTTAGAACTCTACAACTTCTCCACTTATTTCTAAATAAGAGGTTCTAGGATAGGATTAATGGCCTTTGTCTTTGCTAGAATGGTCTATAGTCTAACTTCAATGTGATGATATGGGTGATGGCCCTTGGGTTGAAATATTTAAAGTATTCATACGTCCATATAATCACATGCTTGTATTGGGTGAGTATATTCTTCACCCTTTGCCTTTATTATAGAGTGTAGTAGGGACCAATGTTAACACAAAATGGGTCATATTTGTCTCTTATATTATCCATTTTGAATTCAAAATTATTTAATTTTGGTTATCTTTATTTTTATGCTTGAGGATCCAAATCAAATTTCTTCTCTAAGGAAATCATTCCTAGACAGAGGCCAGTTTCCTTCATCTAGATGAATTCTTTTTTGCTAATTCCTCTTGGCATAATTAAGTAATCTCCTTGTCATTAATGATTTGAGACTCAGATTTTCCTAAGTTAGTCAATAACTAGACAATCTATTGGTCATCATCAGACACTCATAAATTTTACACATTTTAAAGAACATATGGACAATGTAGTAGCTCAATGGAGAATATATGTACCTTGGATTCTTATAGAGTTGATATGTTGGAATCAAGAGTAGATAGTGAATTAATATCTTAAGTTTGTTCTCTAAGAACAACCATTATATTGAAGGACTCAAAGGATGTAATTAAATCCCAATCTCTATGTTTCTACCTCTTTGGGTATGATAGCTTACACTGGTATTTGTTCTTGGCCTGATTGACTACCAACTTAGAATATTCATAGATTAATAGTTGTTTGACATTATTTTTGAGATTAAAATTCAATCCCAAAATTAGCACCTCATATTTTGATCTCTTATTTAAGGGAACTATAGTCTTTATGTTTCCAAGTATTTATTTCCTTGTGAGTCTACTAAATCAACACCAACACATTATATTTTCTTAGATCTTACACTATTGAAGTGGAGAGTCCATAATTAGGAAGGTCGTTAGACTTTTGGTTCTTACACCTCATGCTTTGTAGTAAAGGTATAAATCCAAATATTAAGAGATTTATAGAGTAATTATTTATTTTTGAGATTGTATTAAATAATAGGGTGATTCATTCTTAGATCTTGATCAATTTAAATTTATTTTGCAACACCTCTCCATGGTAACCAAATGTGAGAGAGTGCATTTTTACATATTCATTCAACATCTTAGACTAGTCTCTACTGAGGAGTCTGCATCCTTCTGGGATATCCACTACAAGTATGTCAATTTTCATTTTCACTTATGGATCAAATGCTACTTAGATGCATACATAATTTAGTTATCCTATTATAAGTACCAAAATATTATCTAGTTGTGAAACCATCCTCTTTGGTAGGCTTTGATTCAAACCCATTTTTTGGCAAAGGGAAGATGACATCACCATGGCTAATGCTCTAGAATAAACTAAATAATTATGGATGTTCTTTCTAAATGATTTGATAGTCAGTAATAAAAGTGGGACTTCTAGTTTCATTTTATATATAACATTGGTGTAATCAACCTTTGTCTTTTCTATAGTTGCCTTTCCTATAATGGATCTCCACATGAGCTCTTTTTACTCAGTGATATGAGCTAGTTCATGAAGATTTATGTTGGATTTAATATTATTCATTTATTCAAAAAAAATATACCCTCCTTTTCTTTATTCCTCTGTATTATAGGGTTATTTATTTCATTTTGGGGGAGGTGGAATATTATCACCCCTTTAATTTGGTGGAATAGTGGCATTGTTTAGAGGAGTAGATATTATGAAGGGATGTCTATTATTTATATTGTAAATGCCATTTTGATAATACTATAAAGCATTTATTTAATTGGATTTATCCTTTGGTTCATTATCATATTTTCTTAGGAAAAGAGCTATATATTTCAAATACCATTACAATGTCTGATGAACTAGCTTATGGGTGGAATTGTAGTGGATTATTCATTAAGTCTTGCCTTACCATATCCCTTTGGAATATATCAAATGCTACACATATTTCCATACATTAAATTTCACCATGTTGAGATGTATTAAGGACTCTACACCAATTGGATAGAGATATTTCTACTATGTTAATTTATAACAACTTTATAGGATACTACTATGTATTATTTTATATTGATTCAAGGGTATGTTGTATCTTTGAAACCTAGAATTCTAGTTATTATTCTAGTTAGTAGTGTTACCCATATTCCTCTACATGTTCAAGAAGTCATTACTTGGTTTATGGATAATTCTTTGTATGGAATCCAATTATGCATTGGTAGAATTATCTCCTTATGTAAATATAATATTAGAGGGCATTAAATGTTGGTTCTGTTGATGAATATTCATTTTTACCTAATTATTCATATAGCCATATTTATAATTTGGAGTTTGTTGAATTAGAGAAGGTAGTGCATATAATTGATTCTAGTTGAAAGAAGGAACATTTTAATTAACATGAGGGACTAGATTCAAGGCTAGAAAACCAACATTGATGTTGGGAGTCCCTGATATTTGAGGATTTAGTTGTCTATCAATATTGATAGACTCTTCATATTATAAATATAGAGTGGTTTTAGTAGCATATCTTTGCAGTAATACTACTATGATTGGATCTAAGTCATTTTTATACATCTCCAATGTTAATGCTCCATCTATTCTATATTTTAGGCTAAGATAGGTGTACATCTTATGGAACTTCACATTAAAAATTTGAATTGGCTCATTAGGATCCCTCTTCATGCTAGTAAAGTTTTGATACACTAATACAGGGCTAGTAACTTGTCCAAATTGGGAAATAAAATTTATTTGACATGCATTCTAGGAGGTAATTGAGTTTTCTTGAATATTAAGATACCAATCATAGGTAGAATCTTACAATGTAATTGGGAAAAACATGTATGAAACATCTTCATCAGTAACATTAATTAATCTCAAATTAAACTTTAAATATTTGATGTGTTATTTTCTATTTCTTCCTCCTAAAGGGGAGAAAAAGGCAAATAGTTTTCTAAGTTCCTAGGCAAACTGTACATGTCTCTTAGGATGACACTGGAAAATGTAACCAAAGAAGTTTAGTGGGGAATAAGATTATTTATGGGATGGATATTTATTATTGGAGAGGGTGTCCTATCCCAAAGTCTATTAGGAATATTTGATAGCAATCTAAGCCTTCCATGTGATGATAAGGGGAAAACTAAAAGACTGGTTTGAAACCTAGACCTAAAAACTCTCTTTGGTGTTTCCAATGCAACTCAAATGTAGGGGATAACCTATCACTAGGGAAGAAACATAAGTGGATGTCCTTTTAGTGCCAACTTATTGCCTATTGATGTGAGTCTTGTGCACATCCCTAGATTAAATGAGGTATCCTCTAACATTTTAAGATATTAATGGAGATGAACTCCACTATAGGGAATGAGTTATGGGTATGGGTTTAAAAACATTATAGTGGAATAAAAGGCAAAGCCTACTTGTTTTTAACTAGGTTTGATTGTAGTGAAATTAATCTTAGTAAATAAATCAAAACCTAAGTGAGATAGATGGATGGGTTGTATCTATTCTAGAGTGGGTAGGTCTTAATTAAATAAACATTAAAAGGAGGGAAGGGTAGAATAGAAAAGAATGTTATGTGATCTCAAAGGGGCACTTCATAGGTTGGTTCCTTTATGGAAAAGAGTTTATAAGACTAATTATTATTATTTTTAGTTGTTTCACACTCATAGGCAAAAATAGTTAAGCATTAAGGGAAAATGGTATAAGAAACTTAATGGTATAAATTAAAGGTTGCTCCCTTTAGAGTTACTATCTCACACCATTAGTTGGAAGATTACAACTCAAATATAAAAAATTATCTAAGATAGTTGTGTCACACACCTAGAAGACTATACCAAAGAGAAAAAACTCCATGATTTAGAATATTAACACATTTTTAACCAATTTCTTAAAATTAATGAAATCTACTAACTTTCAATAACTTTTGCACATCTAGGATTAACATACATCAATGATAACAACTAGAACTTTTTATATATTTTGTACATTTAAAATTATTGAATTAATACAACCAAAAAAACCCTAAATAACACAAATATGTAAGGAAAGAACACCAACACAGTTGCATGACAATTAAAATTGATTTCTTCCTATATTGATAAAAGTTCCAACCCTTTGGAATATGTAATTACATGAATATATAGACTTTGGGAGGGGTCAAATCATCCTCCAAGTTCATGAAAACTCATAGTAATATTATTAAATTAAATCCCTAGTTCTATTTTTAGAATCAAAATTGCATGTGTCCATGCTCACAATTAACTATAACTATGTCAAAATAAGTTAGCTTGTACAACACAATCCAACATATGCATACTTAAAAATTGTTTTATAAAATTTTACATTTATGTTCTAAGTGTAAGTAAACTATAGGTATAAACATTGGTACTATCTACATGACTATATACAAAATTAGCCTTCAAATAAGGCTTACTAGGTGATTGCATGGTGTTGTTAGCTATTGGAAGCATTGAAGTTGTAGCTTCTACTATTTTGGAATTTAAAAGAATTAGATTTCTTCTTTGCTTAGTGTTTATGATGGTACTTAATAATGTTCATATTAAGTAATGGAGGCATTTGTACCTTGTTTACTTAATCAATAAGCCTTACATTCTCAACCTTAGTATTTCTAAAGTTAATTTTGAATATTTATATCTTTGTGACCTTTTTCCTTAAAAATTTTGGTTTGGATTATACTTATTCCAATGTCATTCCTTGTAATTTTTTTAAGGATTTCTAAATCCTATTGAAAGATCTAATCAAAATTTGCAATACTCATGAGTTTACCCGTGGAGTCCCTTGCCTGTGAGAGCTTTAATTCTTCCATAATATACAAAATAAGGGTTTTGTGCTTTGAATATTTAAACATTAATACCTCAGTTGATTTAATCCATTTTTTAACTTCTTACATCTCAATGACTACCAATTAAATAGAATTGGTAGCCTCTAATGGTGCCATTAGATTAAGGTGGGCATATGACTAACTAGTTATAAAAAGAATAAGGAATTTCAACTTATTTTCATATTGTTTGAAAGAACTAAAAAATTTGGTAATTTTAACTATATGAGGTATTAACTTTTCCATCATTATAATAATAACCTCTAGGATATTATACAAATATATATATATATATATATATATATATATATATATATATATATATATATATATATATATATATATATATTATATAAAGTTTGCACATTTGTCTCTATTTATATTAGAACATATATAATTTGATGTTGTTCCCTTATATGTTCTAATTCTTTCTCAAGTTCCTTTCTATCAAATTTAGTTCCTTCATGAATCTCAACTAGAGAATCCTTATGGATTTCAAAATAGGATTTAAAATTCTCAATGTATAGGGACTACCCTAATTTTTTATTCTTTCTTTTAGATAAGGTAAATACCTCTTTTCTTTCATCCAAAATGACCCCCTTCTAGTATCATCTTCTAGTTTACTCTTCCTTACCCTTTGTACACTACCTATAGATTTTTTAAATATAAAGACCACTATGGGAAACTTTGTAATCTTAATATTAGGAATTTTAGAATCCTCTAATTACATATCAGTTTCCCACTATGGGAGGACTAATTAGATTATATCTATGGATTGAGTGTCTTGAACTCTAATCTCACCTAACAACTCTCTAGAGGATTGATTCAAATCTTCTTTAAGTTGTGGATCATGAAGTGAAGGCCAAATTATTTTAAACATATCCACTCCATCAAATTGGGGTAGTGGGTGGAATATATAGTTTGGATTAATATTTTTAGCCTTTTTCACTATTACCATAGTAATGTCCTAATAAATAATTAGGAGAGGAACTAGTAAACCCAATCAAGAATATGAAACATAAATTTTAGGGCTTACTACTACTCTCCTAGCCTTCTTGGTTACGTTTCTCTTAGTCTTTAAGGGAGATGGGATATTGGTGGACTCAACCATAGTAGAAATAATAAGAATGGACATAGAAGATACAATTGGAAGGGGTGGAATAATTGGGGGACTAGGAACCAAACGGTAGTGGGAGCATCCTCTACCTTTAGAATAAGTAGAGTTTGTTATGCACTTAGATGAGAAGAAACAACCTCTACCTTTAGAATACAAAGGGGAGGGGGACCACTAGGACTAAGGAATATAAAATAAAATGAAATAAAAGTAAAAGGAGAAACATAAGACACAATAAGAGTAATATAAATTGAAGTGATTACTTGCTCACCTAATGGCTCCTTATGTAATGGTGTTTTCAACTTGGTATCTTAGAGGCTCAAAATCTTAGTTATTTGTATTTCCTCTTCCTCATATATAGATTCAACTCTAGGTATCTCTCTTTATGTCCATTCTACTAATGATGTCTTAATAGTAAGACTTTGTTATGGGGTAAGCCCTTACCTTCCTTTTATAATAAATAGTTATCTTACCAGCTATGAAAGGTGCCTGCTATGTGGTTGTGGTTGATGTAACCACAACATCCTATAGGATTGATTTATCAATTAAATGGGTAGGTCCCTTTGAATCTCAAAAATCAAGACAATTAGGGTTATCTTGTACTCCCCTAAGTGAAGTATCAGGCTCTCTTGTCTCCTTTAAAACATTTAGTGATAAAAAGGTGTTTATGAGGGTTTGATTTTATCTTTAGATGGATTATAAGACCCATTTACCTAAAATTCTGAGGCATCCCATCCTCTATTAGGTGGGAGTAGAGTTTTTACATCTGCATTATAGATATAGGGTTGCCCTTCAATGATTTTCAAGAGGTTTTTAGCTAATATAACTATTTGTGCCCATTCCTTGACCTGAGAATCATCCTTGGCATTGAGAATTAAAAATTAATGATAATAGTTCTTATGATGAAATGGAATACCAAGGCCCTTCATGGTTTTTTTCACTTATCCATGTGGATCCCAGTCCATGTGTGGTAGCATGGCCAATGAGTAGTACTCCCTATACCTTCCATTCTCATAGAAATGCTTGAAATTTTCATAGCACATCCTCCCAATCATGAGGTGAGATCCATATAAAGAGATAATATTATTATTCTACATATATTAATCTATCCCCCACCATAATCGATACGTTATTTCTTATTTTTCCAATTTTTTAGGCACATATTTTAGTAGGCATAGGTGTGATACCATATGGCTTGTGACCATAATCATAGTGTAGTCTAGGTACATAAAGTAATATTCCCTAATTATCAATGTATCCATAATGATTTTGGATATCTTAGGTATTTTGGACTCCTAGATGGCCATCTATACCTGGGGGTAGACATCCTATGTAATGCATAAGATGTTTCAAGTGTATGCATATATGTGAATGAAGGAATACAAGTCACATATATGTTTTTTAAATAAAGTATAGAGATGGTATCTAGAGTGATCCATTTTAAACATAAATTATTCTAATAAAATCATCGAAAATCTACAAAATCATGTATAAATGGCCTCCCTAGGGCCTCTTATATTTATGTAATACTTACTCATGTATCCTTGCATTAATCACCTCATCCAAGGTGAATGTAAACTTTGAGTTCATAGGTAAATCCAACAATAGAATCCAATTAAGGTGGAATAATTTGATGTTAGGATGTGTGTGTGTGTGTGTGTGTGTGTGTGTGTGTGTGTGTGTGTGTGTGTGTGTGTGTGTGTGTGTGTGTGTGTGTGTGTGTGTGTGTGTGTGTGTGTGTGTGTGTGTGTGTGTGTGTGTGTGTGTGTGTTGTGTGTGTGTGTGTGTGTGTGTGTGTGTGTGTGTGTGTGTGTGTGTGTGTGTGTGTGTGTGTGTGTGTGTGTGTGTGTGTGTGTGTGTGTGTGTGTGTGTGTGTGTGTGTGTGTGTGTGTGTGTGTGTGTGTGTGTGAGGTCCATCCAAATAAATATACCCATATTGAATTTGATAACTAGCATTGAATACTCCTTAAAATTTATGTTCTCCCCAGGAACCATACAAATTAAGAACAAGTAACATAGGAGGTTAATACATGGCATGTCTTATGGATTTGTTGTTGTGAAGTATAGTCCTTAGAATTTGAAGGGGAGAAGGTTTGTAGCTAATTTTCATTGGGAGAAGAGGTGTGTGTGTGTGTGTGTGTGTGTGTGTGTGTGTGTGTGTGTGTGTGTGTGTGTGTGTGTGTGTGTGTGTGTGTGTGTGTGTGTGTGTGTGTGTGTGTGTGTGTGTGCATGTGCGCGTGTGCGCGTGTGCGTGTGTGTGTGTGTGTGTGTGTGTGTGTGTGTGTGTGTGTGTGTGTGTGTGCGTGCGTGTGTTAACCTTGTAAATCACCTACCATAGTGTGAAATAATTATTGTAATCATTTTTGGATACTATGGGGTCAAATAATGTGTCCTTATACTCAGTCTAATCCTAGATGGAAAATCCCAATGGGGTTAGGGTTCCATAAAATGTATATGATGAGGATGTCATTGCTAATTAATATTATTTATAACTTCTTGGTTTTCAAATTAGTATCTTGGCTCTCTTAGGTGCACTATATCTTCAAAATGTTAGTAACTAGGGATTGTTAACAAGAAGGCGAGCGAGTCTAAAGATAGCTTACAATTAATGAGCATGTCATTTGTTCATAATTCTTTGATATAT
>JARHVA010006101.1:945000-955000 GCA_037957365.1 Torreya grandis
CAAACACCATATTATTTTACCCAAATGTCATCTCTTATTTTCTAAATGCTACCTTTTATGCCAATCATTGCAACTCTATGCCAAATGTTGTTCCTCCTCCCAATGTTGATGTATCTCCATTTTCTTTAATTTGTTGTATCTCTTTTATTTTTGAATCATTTCCTCTCTCTATAGCTAATATGTTGTACCACCCTTCTTTTTAATACATTGTCTATTATTTTTATTAATTTTTCCTATCCTATTATCTTCAAGCAAATTGTCTCACCCTCTATTTTGATATTTTTTTTATTTTTATCCAAAAGATGATATATTATTTTAATTTAATTTTAGTTTTTATTCCTAAGTCATCTAATTTATGGTACCCTTTCATAATAGATGATTTTCTTTCACTTCTCAAAGTGATTTAATATTTATTTCATTTATTTTTCTTTTCATGCACTTCAAAGTCTTTTAAATGGAGTTTCATTTTATTTCCTAAATAGTGCATGTATTATAATCAATTAAACTTAATTTAATCTCCTCAAACTTTAATTTAGTTTTATTTTATTTTAAGTTCACTTATTTTTGTCTTTAAAATGATAATTATAGAATTTTAGTTTCTAAAATCCATGCATTGGCCTATAATTAAATTTCCATAATTTAATGTAATTTTGGTAATAATATCCATAAAAGATAAATCTTATAATTAAAAATTATATCAAGATAACTCGTTTAACTACATTTCAAGGTATAAATATTATCTATATTTTAAATAAAATAAGTATTCTATGGTCAAATTTTTAACATTAATAAAAATCTTGTATGAAAAGACACCAAATGAAGACAATGATATTCACTGAATATAATTCAGACCTATAACTATGTTAGGAAACTATATTTGTTTTAACATCAACTAAATTATCATATAAAAAATTATATGCATAAATATATGTAATATAATCAAACATGAAATCACACAACCATATCACCATAAAAATCACTTGAAAACATGAACATAGTAAAAGTATATAAACACTCATTATCTAAATTGACCAAGAGAGTTAAACAAGTTATTCTAATGTGGTGTGTGTGTGTGTTTTGGGTTACTAGTAGTTCCTCTATCATCCTTCAATCATCCCATCTACATCATCCTCTCTAATGATGTTATCCCTTTATCATGCTCTAAGGGTTGAATCAATCTTGCATCTACCTCGTGATAAGTGGGTAGTTATTCTAAGTCATCATACATATCAAATAATGATTCATAAATAAAAAATATACATTCATAATGTATATAAATAAGAAATTACAACTGTCACATAATCAATCCATTATGTAAACTAATTAGCATATCACTATCCCATAACTAGTAGATGTTGTATAGCTCAAATCAAAGCAATAATAATCAAATAATAACCATAATAATCCATGAATTCAAATGTTAATATACATAAGGTGAAATAAAAATGTAACATCCCCCCTAAAATTGGTCATCATCCTAATGAAACTTATTCAAATAATAGTTATGAATAATAAATAGAGTTTAACAAAATACAAACATAGTATCAAGTATCAAATCATGTAAACAAATGTGGAAATATCCTTAAAAACTCATCATAGTCTTCCCAAGTAGCACTATCCTTAGAGTATTGTCTTATAAGACCTTTCACTATGACACTTATCTATTACACAAACAAATTTTTTGAGTGTCAATTACTCTGAATGATTCTACCATGACCACCCCGAGATCTAGAACCTACAAAGCATTTCAATCTAGAATATGTGAAGGATTATATATATACTTTTTAATATAAGATACATGGAAACTATTATGTAATAGATATAGGGTTAGTGGAAATGAAATCATATACACTACAGGATTGACAACTTCTAACACCTTGAATGGTCCCACATATCTTGGTGATAGTTACATTAACTACCTAAATTTATTGAGCTCTTTTGTGGCTTAATTCATAAGAATACTTTATCACCTATAGAAAATCATCTATCAATCCTCTTTAGATCAACATAACTATTATATATATCATTGGCCTCATCCAATCTCTACCTAATTAAATTGACTTGTTCTTTCATTTTTGAAATCATCTCAGGTCCAAAGACTACCATGTCCTCTAACTTATCCCAACTGATTGGTGTCATACACCTTCTTTTGTAAAGTACCTCAAATGGTGCCATATTTAAAGCTGATTGGTATGTGTTATTGTATGTAAAATCAACCAATGGAATACAATATTCCCATTTTTATTATTGATCCATGCCATACATATGAAGAAGATCCTATAATACCTAATTAACTTGCTCAGTCTGACCATCAGTCCTTGGGTGATATGCAGTGCTGAAATTTAGTTGCATACCTAAAGTTGAGTTTAGAGTTATTTATAATATGGATTTTATCTATGGATTATTGTTCAAAATAATCTTTTCTTTGAATCCATACAACCAATACACCTCCTTTATGAACCTCTTCATAAGGGTAGGTGCATCATCTATCAAATTACCTCGTATAAAATGAGCTACGTTGGTTAGTTAATAAAAAACTACTAAGATCATATCATGCCTATTCCATGACATTGGTAAACCTTGGAAAAATCCCATATTGATCACCTACCACTTCCACTCTAGTATATCATGCAAATATAATAATCCATCAGAGTGCATATGCTTAGCTTTCACTCACTAAACATTTCAGACAACATAACACATAGTCTATCACATCTTTCTCTATTTCATTCCAAAAATATATAGGTCTAAGCTTTTCTATGATTTTGGTTACTCTTAAATGCCTTGAATATGGGGCATTGTGCAATTCCCTTAGCACTATGCTCCACAAATTCTCTTGATCTAACACATAATCCTTCTATTGTAATGCAAAATACCATCACTCTCAAAACTAAATACTTTATACTAAGGATTTTGAGCATTCTTAGATAATGATTTTTTGACCTAATCATAGTATTTATCTCTTGGTGAAAACTCAATCACCCAATCCTTGAAAGTAATCTTGAAAGTAGCCATAGCTACTATGTACCTTTTATAACTCAAAGCATTAGTTACTATGTTATCTTTACCTTTGATGTAATTTATATAGTCAAAAAGAAACTATAACCAATTTATTTGATAAGCATTCAAATTTAGTTGGGTGAAAATCTATTTGAGTCCCAAATTATCAGTTTTGAGAACAAACACTTTTCACAATAAATAATATTGCCAAACATACAAAACATGAATAATTGTTGTAAGTTCAAGATCATGAGGGGCATAGTTTACCTCATAATTTTTTATCTTCCTTGATTTAAATGTCACCATTGCACCATCCTACATAAGGACTTTTCCTAGTCCATCTCTTATAATCAGGAACTCTCAACACTAGTGCCAAAATAAGCCTTCTTTTATATTCCTAAAAATCTACTTCACATTTTTCTAACCAAACAAATATTTGGTTCTTCCTTTTCAAGGAGGTAATTTGATTAGATATTTAAAAAAAATTGGAATGAACTTCTTATAATATCTAGATAATCACATAAAACTTATTACCTCGTGCAAATTTCTTGGTGTTGGACACTCCATAATGGCTCTTATCTTAGCCAGATCAATAGAAATACCATTTGTAGAGATAATGTGACCTATATATTGCACTCTCTCTTGGAAGAATGCACACTTAAAAAACATTTTGTATAATTAGTGCTTCCACAAACATTTTATAAAAATTTCTAGATGTTGAAGGTGTTCCTCTTCATTCTTAGAATATATAAGAATGTTATCCAAAAAGACCAAAAAAAAGTGATCTAAATAATATTTGAACATATTATTCATGAGATTCATGAATTTCATTGGTGCATTAGTTAACCCAAAGGGTAACATTATGAACTCATAATGTCCATAATGAGTTCTAAAAGTTGTTTTCAGAATGTCCTCATCCTGAATCCTTAAATGATGATATCTTGCTCTAAGATAAATCTTAGAAAAGATTATTGCTCACCACATTCGATCAAAAATATCATCTATATGAGGTATTAGATAACTATTTATAATAGTTTCCTTATTCAACATCCTATAATTAATGTATATTTGAAGAGTACCATCCTTATTTTTGAAAAAGATAATTGGTGCACCCCATGGTAACACACTAGGCCTAGTCAACCCTTTGACAAAAATTCTTGGAGTTGAGACTTCAATTAAACCAACTTAGTGGTTGTCATTCTATATGGTGCCTTACACTATGGTTTTAATCTAGGTATGATATTGATGAAGAAATTCAACTGACATTTAGGAAGTGTTATCACTCTTGAGTGCACCCTACTTGAAGATGTACAAGCACACCCTCACTCAGCTGATAAAATGAGAAATTCTTAGAGTGCATGTGACTTTTTAATGATAATAACCTCTAGATAGGGTTGGTTCCCTTAATATTTTTCAATAAAATATTATTACTATTGCTTTTGAGTGAAAAGGGGAAAGGGAAAACTAAAAGGAAATCCTATATAATAGGGTGATGCACCTAAATGGTTGGTATTATTTGAAATATTTTAAATTAAGGCACACATGTAAATCAATAATAATTCTTCAGATTGCTCCTAAACATAAATATTTTAGATGAAGGATTAAAAATATTTTGGGTTGCAAAAATTCTATTTCTATCTCTTTAAATGACTTGTAAAGGATAAGATCTTCACAGTAGGTGTGGAAAGGACATATAAAATGGTAATTAGATACCATTTGTATGTTCGTACATAGTCAAAATACACTCTATTCTCTATCAAAACTCATATGCAAAATAAAAATCTCCTTTATTGATGTATGGTCCAAATTTCAATTTCTTCTTTAGCTCCAAGAATTATGTAATAATGGCTTGAAAAACCAATATATAAGTCTTAAAAGCTAATAAAATACTAATTGGAGTTGATTTACATAATGAATAGTCTTCTTTAATTAAATTAAGACTAAAACCTTTTACAATTATTTAATCAACTCACTTTTACAATATTTAGAAAACTCATTTTTAAAATATTAGCTTTCCCTCTCGAAGCATGCACGCACTCTCAAACTTTGGCATGGAAAATAGGTGGGCCCATGTTGATAACAACTCAAGTATATTTTTATTTCAAAAATAAATATAATAGTCTTCAAAAATCTTTTAATTTTCTTGTTTTACAAGAAATCCATTTTGGCGTTGAAACCAAAAATGATGGGCCCCATTGACTTGGTCAACTCTATTTGAATTTAATAAATGACATTATTTGGTGTCTATATCTACTTGAAATGATATTTAAGTATTTGAATATCATTATTTAAATGATAATAAAGGAATATTGCATGATGTTGGTCAACTAGTCAATTGAAGCTTTGATTGGAAGTTTAAGGCTAATTAGCTCCACTTGGTTCCTCTTTTCATAAAATAAAATTTAAAATTTATAAAATATATGAATATCCATAATAAATATAAATATGTCATGTGGTAACTAAAAAATTAATTCATTTGATAGATTTTCAATGACATTATTTACTTTCTTGATTGACCAATTAGCCTATTAGACCAATTAGGCCTAACAGCCTATATTTTTTCATTTGGAATATATTAAAACTAAAACTAGATTCCATGAAACCTAAACAAATAATTAAATAAACCTTGAAAATTTTTATCATCACAATATATTTGATTTTGATGAGAAAACATGCACCATTTAGTCAATAGGGTTGACTAGGCCTATTTTGCTCCATTTTCCTATAGACTGGCCATTTTGATCAAGCTAGTTGGGAAACTTATAGGATTATTTATGACCAAATGATAATTTTAAGATTATTAAAATGTTGTATTATTTTATCTCCATTTATTATATTTTATTGAACTATCTTTTACTTCATTTTACATTCTTTTTTCCACAAATAACATGATTTATTCCCTCATCCATATATCTCCATACATAAAATTGACATTTATGAAATAATATTTGAGTGTGATTGACATTCAAATTTTTTTAGGTTTATCCAATATTATTTTATGTCAATGTAATCAACTTTTTTCAAAACTAGTTTTTTGATGGTTTAAGCGGAGTTTAAAGCTGAATCTTTAAAATGATGATTCATGAAGTATATACCTCCAAATACAAATATATATATATATAATTTACCCCCAAGAATATTAGGTTCCCATTCTAAATGAAAAGTTATAATGTGGAGAAATTTGTTTGTGGGGTTTCGACTGCATTTTAAGCTACCTATACTCTTAACAATTATTTATAACAAAAAACTAATAAAATGGTCTCAATTATTAATTAATTATAATTAAATAAGGTTAATCAAAACATACTAATATCATTCATTCAAATTCCACATGTGGTGAAATATACGAGCATCTAAATAAGAGGCTTGGAAGGGTGCCTAGAATTATAAAAAGTGAAAAATTCATCAAAATGAAAATAACTCTTCACCTACTTCCCAATGCCTGAAAAATAATAATTGGTTATATACCATGCTATAAAAATACTCTAAAATCACATTTTTCTTGAAAATTCAAAAAACCCCTTTTTGGCCTATATGCCTATTTGATTGCATAAGCCTTTATGAGCATGCTTAAACTTTAGAGTTTTGACACTATTTAAAGGTATTATTATGATGTAAAAACATCATTCTATGATTTATAAACTTTTATCTAGGCTTAAAAACCTTTATCGCACTCTTGAATGATGCCTGCTCTAATGGTGATCCCCAACAGACATGATGAGGACTATTACAAAATATAAAGTATCTCCACTCAACAAAAAGCGATGAAACTTTTTTATAAGGTTCCTTAATTAATTATTATCTTATGTACAAAATTTGAGGTCTTGAAACCATCTGTAGCTCCTAAAAAGTTTAATTTTCTCTTTAAATTGATCCTTATGCATGGATTGTCTACATATTTGAACTTCACAATGCTCTTTTGAAATGAAAATAACCCATTTAAAATCCCTTTTTGAAAATTTAAAAAAAAATAGTGATTTTAGGCCATAATTCCTATCTTTAAATGACTATCGAATGGTTTTAGGGAAGTTTTGATTAATAGGGGTAGTAATTTGACCTTGATATGCCAAATTACTAACAAGAAGCAATCCTAGTAATTCTTCAAATAATACATCATGAAAATCTTTCAAAAATTGGTAATCCTTAAGATATGGTTCTTTATGTTCCTCCATTTAATTTATCTTACTAATAAATGATTGGCATCCTTTTCCTTGAGCCCTCCTAAGTTATAGTGTATAAATCTACCCGAGCCTCAACTCTCTCTTCTTACCTTGAATTTGTGTCTAATTTCCAAAACCATCCAGACATTCAACCTTGTTTAAGTAGTATTCAACCTTGGCCTTGTGCTTAGCTAACTAGTTGATCCTAGGATCACATCATATGACACTAGTAGTGCTACATATAGATCCACTATAGTTGTGAATTTGAGTAACCTAATATTTGCTTCAACTAAACACTTATCAACTGTGACTTTATAGTTATTCCTATACTTTACTGACCATGTATTTTCCATAAATATAGCTCTTCTAATAAAATTACTAATCATTCTATGAGTTATAAAACATTTAGTATCCCTTGTATCTATCAAAATGGAAACTAGATGTTCAAAAAAATACTTGATAGCTCTATAGGTGATGCCTAAAATTCAGATTGCCAATTAGTAATTACTTCATGAATATGCTGCTAAAAATTACCCTATTGAGAATTAGCCTTGTTCTTTGACTTGTCTTGAGTGCATTCATGATCATAATGGTCTCCTCCATAATTGAAATAGCCTCTAGGTGTACCTTTACTCTCATTCTATGGATTTCCTTTAAAACCACCTTTGAAATCATTACCTAGTTTCTTGTTTCTTGATTTGTTATTCAAATTAACACTCTACTTATTGAAATATCCCTTAGAGTCTACACTCATTTTTTTCCATTTATTATTTTTGAAAGTCAATTTATAACTTGAAAAAAAATTCATGAACTTTTCCCTTCCCTAATCAAGAGACTTCAACTTCTACTCCTACTTGACTGCATTCTCAAATACTAGGTCCATGCACATCTACCTCTCTACTAATATGGGGTTGTAATCTCATGATAAACTACTTGATCATAAATCTCTCATCTACTTGTTATTGAGTTACATACTTCAAAATATTGGTGAACTTTTCTTAGTATTCATTCATTGATAAATCTCTCTACTTCATATTTTATAAATACATGAGATTCTAATCAAAATAAAGTCATGGAAGCCACCATGACCTAAACAATGTCACAAATTGATCCTAAGTAATTTTGATCAAGTTTAGGTTCATTTCCATTTTATTATTAGCCCACCATGTAGCTACCTCACCAACCAACTGATATGATCCCCAAACTACTTTGGTGACATCAGAGTAGTTTCAAATTTACAAATACTTATCCATCTCAGTCAGCCATGCTTCAACTCTATCACTAAGGATAGTTCCATCAAACTTAGGTGGACTCACCTTTTTCATGTCCATAGACAATTCTATAGCTACTTGAGCTCTCACAACCTACTAGTTTTCCTGCTCAACAAGATGCTCAATAGGTTCTTCTTGATGTTTTTCTCAACAGGATTGTGAAATTTTTATTCCAAGGATGTGATTTAGTCTTTAGTATCATTCATGGATATGATAATCTGATCTAACATTATTGAATGTTCAATGACAATTAAGTTAGGATCATTTGGAGGGTTATTATCATTGACATCTAAATGACCCTCACATGATGCTCTTGTTTTCACCATTCTTATTTTTCTCTAAATAAAATAATACAAAAATGATAGTGGACTCATTAAGTCCCAGAGTTTGATCCTAAGCTTTGACACCACATGCAACAACCCCACATGGATTATACTAGAATTGTTAGGTTGTGGAGCTAAAAGCTTCACCCGAATGCAAACATGGAGGAGGGTGCTGAGTGTAACAATTGCTAACATTGGTAGGATCACCAACGTCAGGCAGTGGTCAACAGAAAGCAACTGACATCATCAGAAGTCAACTGACGTCGGTCACCTCCAGTCAAACAGGGACCGACGTCTGTCACCTGTGTGGTTCCAAAACTAGTTATTGACAAACAGTCAATTAGTTGAATGGGTTGTTTGCATGTTAAAGACTAGTTCAAGTCTTGAGCTGCTTGTCTAATTATTGTATGCATGGGATATATATAATAAACTCATGGGCTGTATTGTAAAAGTGTAGAACTAGGAGAGTTCTTCCCATGGTGGAATCACAAGGGTTCTTCAAGGTATGTAAGATCAGGTTGGTCTACAGGGGTGTGTGTACATGAGGGTCAAAATGAGATCTACAAGGTAGCAAGATCTAAGGTGATAGCAACACATCAAGGAGTAAGATCATGGTGAGATCTACTTGGAGTACCGGTTTGTACTCGGTTGTACTGGCAATATTGTACTAACTGGTTGAGGTGAACAACAACTCTGTGTTAGTTATTTGTTGTGACCTATATTGAGATAAGATTACTCTTGAGGGAAGATTACTGGTATGCCCATGAAGTGGATGAAAGAGTGTGATCTCTTTATTGTAATTTCTTTCTGTAATGAGTTGAATAGAATTGTGTGTTGCCTCTCATATTCTGTGTTATTTATTATTTCTAGTTACTTGTACTTATAGTTAAATTCTACATTTAGTTACTAATATAAAGGTAATCATATGTGCTCTTAAATCTAACAAGTTGTGTCAGAGCTTTGGGGAACATAGGTCCTGTTAAGGTGTGGAGCTAAAAGCTTCACCAAATGAGCAAGTTGTAGGTTGTAGGAATTACACAGTCACCAGCATCGGTCAGGAGCGATCAATGTCGGTTAGGAGTCGACTAGAAGATGTTGGTGTCGATCATGGATCGGCTAACATTAATCAAAGGCAGACAGGCAGGGATCGATGTCGGTCACCTATGCATCCAAAATGCTATTTTCATGGATAGAATAGATTATTTGCATGATAGGATTAAGTGTTAGTCTTGAGTCCGCATCTCTA
>JARHVA010006101.1:960000-1010109 GCA_037957365.1 Torreya grandis
ATCATATCTCCTTTTTATTTAGTTTATTATATCTCTCTTTTTTTATAATCATTGTCTATCTACCCTTAATACATTGTACAACCCTTATTTTTAATATGTTATCTATTATTTTTATTAATTTATTCTATCCTCTTCTCTTCATGTAAATTGTCACCCCCTCTATTTTAAGATTTTCTTATTTTTATCCAAAAGATGTGTTGATGCCTAAATGTGTACCACAAGTGACCAGAGTGTTTCAAAAACACTTCTCATTTTAGAATTATAGGAATTTAGTGCATGAGTTATGGGTTGTGATAATTTTGTTATCTATTGGTGGAATAGAGGTAGAATAAGTGACTATTTCATAATATTTATATTAATTGGTGGTTTGGAGCCACCATGGCCAAGTAACATATCTATGTAAAATATGCAGTATACTATGCTAAGAACAATGAATTATTTTCAAGAACTAATCAAAGATGAATATTTATAATGACAATTAAACTAAGATTATTAGGTTAAAAAGGAGGGAAAAGGAAGGGTAGGGTAGAAAGAAAGATATTGTTGGTCTTATTTCAGACATTATGACAAAGTTCAAATTTCATCTAGATATGCACTTAACCAATATGTAACATGAAACAACTTCAGACCAAATCACATCATTCATAAGGTAGACTTCTAAAGACTATGAGAAATAATTTAAATTAGAACCAAGCTTACTTTAAAGATTTAATATTATAAGTAGATAGATAATGCACATCTAAAAATATAGAGCAAATAAAATGAAGCAAACTAAGGAACCTTAAATTAACCTAGCATTAGACCACGTTAACAAATCTAGAATCAAATTCACAAACTTATAATTCATAAGAACCATTCAAATTAGAAAGTGAAACTAGACAACTAAGAGAGAAACCATATAACACTTCACATAAGCAAATATTAGATAATGTTTGTAGAATTCCTTGCTTATATTAGATACTAAAAGTTTACAAAGTAATTTGGTTTTAATAACTCCCTCTCTCTTTTACAAATGAAAATGATCCTTTTATAAAATGAAATGAAGCATATCAATTAGTCCTAATTTAATTACATTTGTACAAGTGTATGGATAGGTGTCCTTTCTATTACATTCTAGAAAAAATGATCTTTTCTAATCGACTAACCTACAAACAATGTGCTTTTATAAACTGCACATGTCGATATAAAATAATATCCTATTTTAGAACATTATAAAATGTTGGCTATAAAATTAATATTCCTATTTCACATGACTTAACACCCATTAGCTAATGATGTGATATATAATTATTTTAGGGACTTCATAGTTCTCAGATGCTACCCCAAATAGGTATGGTGTCATCTTTAAGTTACTTGAAGATAAATAGTACTGCAATGGTGTAGTTAGTTTAGACATTGTGATCTTAGCTTTGATGTCTGTGTAACCATCATTTGGCATCTGTGGGAATGTATTTAATGGTCATGTGACCATCAATTTTAAACACATGATATGTGATTTTTAATATGTTAAGATTGACATCCTCATGACCATCAATTTTAACATAGTTATGGGGAGTATCCTCCAAGCCTACCACTTGTCCTCAAATGATTCACTCTAGATAATATGTGTGTCATGTGTCGAATACTTGGTGATCCTTGGATCTTTATACTAGGGCCCATAATTATGCCACTTGGTAGTCTCATAAAACCTTTGATTATTTAATGTGGTTTCACTATGTTCTATCAATATGGTATGAATTAATGTTTGCCAGTAATTTCTAAAAGGTATTCAGTCTATTAAATGTGGTCCACTAATTTTCATCATTGATCACGCTCTATTTAATCTAAGTCTTCCACTTAAACATGTGTCATAGATTGGGATCCAATTGATTGAATGTGATTGGTCCCTACATTTTATAAAAGATTAAGTTATGCTCAAGATCATGTATAAATGTCTTAAGATAAAAATTATTAAGCTAAGTTATAAATATATTTAAAAGGGATCCCATTAATTTAAAAGAGACTTGGCATAAAGACTTTGGACCATGGTTTTGTTTGTATTAATAAATATGAATATTCTAGTCTAAGGTTTATACTAAGTCTACAATATATGAAAAAGGACCTCAACAATAATAAAAGTACCTATGCACATAGATTTTAATCTAATCTTTTTAAGCTAGGCTAAAAATAAAAGGACCCTATGGAATATGACTTAGCATAAGGTCTTAACCTAAGGTTTCATTGTATAGATAAATACGATGAAAATTTAGGATAAGGCCTTAGGATAAAAATGTGACCCTTTATTTTCACTTAGACCATGCTAAGATAAAAGGGACCATGTGATATAAAATAAACCAAACGTATAATTTTTAGCCTAAGGTTTGGTTGCATTGAAAAACATAACCAAGTCTTAGGATAAAAATTAAACTAATACCATGGTATTATTAATTTGTTCCCATTTAAACTTAAATAAAAGGCTTTTGCTAAATTTAAATTTGAATTAAAAGGTCTAAGTAAAATATTAGGCTAGGGTTTTCATATATGAAATTAATTTATCAATTATAAACCAAGGTTAGTAAAATATCAATTTAGCATTAAATCATTGAACCTTAAGTATGTTCCATTAAACCTACAACCTAAAACTCAAATATCCAATGTTAGAATTTTAGATAAGATTAAAGCAAAACCATGAAAAAATAAGTTAGCTAGACCATGGTGTGGATGATCTTCAAATAAAAATAATGTCCAGTCATGCTAATGACACTCTGATCAAGTGAATTTTCTATTTCAAGGCACAAATTTTCTAAATTTGACACATGGGTCCCCATGTTTTATAAATGGGGGTATGCTAACCTCAACAAATGGTGAATTTTGGTGGAAACATAGTAATATGTTATAATTTAGAGACTTTAGTTTAGACTAATAATTAAGCTACTTATTCCATTTGATCAATCACCTTATTAAGATTAGTTCATAGTTATAACACATATTTCACATCCATAATTGGGATCAAATGTCAAATCTCAGTCATGTTATGTGTGTTTCTTGATTCCACTTACTGATTACCAAAGGATTTTGAGAACAACTTCTAGGTTCACGGCTTTAATCATTAACACTAACTTTCAGCATATTTTAATTTTAATTGAGAACCATGATTTAGCTCAAGGAAGGTTTAGTAATTTTTCTACTACTATCTAGGCATTCATATCCCCAACATATATGCATTTGGCTCCACTCAAGGCCTTGCTCAATATAAACTAGGCATCCATAGCCTTGTTGGAGATTACCTAAATCACCTCTGCTTATAAATATTTTTATTATGCAATAAGCTCTTATTTTTGTATTTTTTAGATCATTTTGACTTTTTATCAAAGTTTGGAAACTAGGTTAGCTGGGTTTAAGGATTTGGTCAAGTGTTTAATTTTTAGACAATCATCTTTGGCTATAAATTTGTCTTAGGTAATTAATATTTTTTAATTACAAGCATGACTTTGTTGTAATAGTTTAATATTTCATCCTAAATGTGAAATTCTTCTTAAAACCAAGCTTATACGAGAATAAGGTTTGAAATATCAAATAATAAGTAACTTATCCATCAGTCTTTGTTAGATTCTCTAAACTATAACATCAAGCTCATATTTCAATAATCCATTATCAACCAATGTTGATAAGTCATACATATATGTCTAAACCATGAATCTCTTCAATATTTAGATGAAAATCAAACTAAGGGATATTAAAAATGAATTATTAAAATCAAGGAACAAAGAATAAAATCAAACAAATATATAAAGACATTATTTACAAACAATGGGTATGAAGGGAAAAAAAGTAAAGAAACTAATCTAAACCCTAAACTAAATACATAAATTACTTACCTCTAGGATCAAATGGAAAATTAATTAATCTACTACATAACCTTGAAGCATGATTACTTTGATTTAATGTCCTCTTCATGTGGGTAGGAGCACTTGTATGCTTGTGTCTTATAGGTGATGTAGTTTGGTATCCTATTAGCATTCTTAGATACATAGATCAAAGATATGAATATAATATCTAGTTGTCTTCTTCCCCAATTATCCTAGTTTGTAGTAGGAGTGATAGTTATACTTCATCCATATATAAATAATGGCTTATATCATCTTCACCTAATAATGGTAGATCAAACAGTATTCTTAGACTGATGTCTTCATTACATTCTTTTTGAGGTGAACATGTACTACCAATTTTTGTACAAAAATATTCCAAATCATGCCAAAAGGCTTATTAATCTTTATCAATTGAATGGATTTCATCAAGAATCCCATAATCAAAAACATGGTGGTCACATATTTCTAACACTTTGACTAAGTCATATGAAGGGTCTTGATCTATTTCACCTGCTTCATCTTCATTTTTAGTGGAAGAATGAATCTCTTTTATCCAATCAAGCTCCAAATTATCTTGGTTTTGGACCTCTAAAATTATATCATCTTATAGGAGCTCTAGATCATTGGTGAAATCCTTAGATGAATCATCCATGTGTTTTTTTATCCCATTATCTACCCTCTCCATATCTTTGATTCCATTCAATAAATCATGGTATAACCTCTACCAGTGATCATATTATTCAAGGGTATTATCCATTTCAAAAATAAATCGATTTGCGATATCATTTTGTCTTCCTTCTAAAGAAATATTATCTTTCACTTGACCCATATCCATTTCTAGAAACTCTTTTTCTTCATCTGTAGATGTTCTAATGATGATGTCTTATTGATCCTTAATTGTAATTTATTTTACATATTTAGGAATATAAGTCCCCTCAGATGTAACTTCTTCAATTTCTCACCTTTATCTTCATCTTCATCTTCAAATTAATAATCAAAATCCTCTATCATGAAACCTTGAGACATTCTTTCAAAGCCAAATGTTCCTACAACAAAGTCTTGATTAGGCAAAATTTTAGATGTTTCAAAAATATTATAATGATTAGACAAAATAATATCATATAAACTTATTTTTATGCTTTTAGATGATCCATTATTATTGTTATCATGAAACTCATTTGGAGACCTATTGAATCTTTGAGAAGCATAGTTTCTGTCAGAGCATTCCCTTATATTTATTACTTATTTTTGCAACTAAATAAATTTAGTTCTTAGTTTTTGTATCATTTATAATATTAATTCATTTGATTTTTTTGGTGTCTCAGGATCATAAATTAGAGCATTATTACTAGCTTTTATTAGAGTTCCATAATTTTGTGGATGAAATCCACTAGTATTTTTATCTAAGAAGTCTAGGTTTTGGACAAGATATGTATGACCTAATTTAAAATAGTTCTAAACTAGTGTTAAAGTGGGTATACTAAGAATAAAATTCTAGATGGGCCAATTTAAATTGATATTGGGCATAAAATACACCATCTAATCCTAATGCTACATTTAATCATTAATGATCATGACTTTAAAGTAGGCCCAGGTCAATGTGTTTATGATTGGAAAATACATTTTGAGGAACATGGAGGTTAGGGGATATATATCATACTTATAAATTTCTAAGGCTAAAGACTCATTGGGTATATAAGGGGCTATGGTTTTACTAAAATTTTTTTGGAACAAAGTGCTAAAGGCTCTGATGGATTCATTAACATCCCTTTTAATTATGGTGAACTATTGGTATAGGATACAAGGACTAATATTTTTTTCAAATTGATCAATGAAAACATTGTTAAAGTCATCCTAACTAGTAATGTATTTTTTTGGAAGTTTAAAAAACCATTCATATACAACATCTTTGAGAGTAAATGGGAACAATATACACATTACATATTCATGGACTACATTTAAAAACATTAAAGTAGCCTTGAATGACTTAATATGATCTTCAATAGTGAAAACATTATTAGGACTGAAAGAAGGTAAATATCTTTCAATATTTTGAGGAATATCATGTACTATACCTCGCACATTGATTAAAGAACCACCTAGAAAACCATACCTTGAATACATGAGTACCTTGAACTGGTGAAGTGTTTGATACTTTAGGAATTTTACTCACCTAAGCCTCACCTTAGGAAATTCCATCTTGTGATCCTAAAACTTTTTTAAAATATGATGCATCAAACTAATATTTACAAAGCCTAATGATTAAGTTTGCACGTTAAACCAATTTTTCACAAATATAGGTAAATGATGACTATATTTAACTAAGTAATCTCAAAAATACATATAGATTAATGAATGAGAATAATATATACACCTATAATATTGACTACTAAAATTTACAAACAACCAGTCAATCTTTGTACAAAATTGTTATTACTAACCTTCAACATGGGAAATACACAAAGCACGAACTACCTTTACATGAATGTCTATGAATCTTCAAATAATATCAATATTTTGATAAATAAAACCCAAAGATTTGTCTTAGACCATAAATATCGATGATATTTACATAATTATGCTCCAAGAAGCACAAATATGCCAAGAATACATCAATCTTTGGACATAATTCACCAAAATGAGCAAAGATACTACAAATTCATAAAGAACTAACTAAGCATCCTTATATCTTGAATGAAGATCCTCTTATTGATGCCTAAATGTGTACCATAGGTGTCTAGAGTGTTTAAGATGCACTTCCCATTTTATAATTCTAGGAATTTAGTGTATGAGTTATGGGTTGCGATAATCTTATTATCTATTGGTGCAATAGAGGCAGAACAAGTGTTATTTCACAATATTTATATTAAGTGGTGGTTGGGAGCCACCATGGCCAAATAGCATATATATGTAAAATATGTAGTATACTATGATAATAATAGTTAATTATGATAAAAAACTAGTCTAAGATAAATATTTACAATGGTAATTAAACTAAGGAGATCAGGTTAAAAGAGAGGCAAAAGGAAGGGTAGGGCAAAAAGAAATATGTTACTAGTCTTATTTCAAACATTATGAAAAAGTTCAGATTTCATCTAGATATGTACTTAACCAATGTGTAACATGAAACAAATTAAGCCTAAATCACATCATACATTAGGTAGACTTCTAAGGACTATGATTAATAATGCAAATTAGAACCAAACTTACTTTAAAGATTTACTCTTATAAATAGATAACTAATGCACATCTATAAATTCAAAGAAAATAAAATGAAGCAAACTAAGCAACCTTAAATTAACCTAGAATTAGCACAAGTTAACAAATATAAAATCAAATTCACACACCAAGAATTCATAAGAACCATTCAAATAAGAAAGTGAAACTAGAAAACTGAGAAACCATGTAGCACTTCACACAAGAAAATAATGGACAATCTTTGCAAAATTCCATGCTTATATTAAATGCTAAAAGTTTACAAAGTAATTTTTTTCTAAGAACTCCCTCCTTTTACAAATTATGATGCTCCTTTTATAAGATGTAAAGAAGCATATAAATTAGTATCAATTCAATTAAATTTATACAAGTGTATGGATAGGTGTCCTTTCTATTACATTCTAGAACAAATGATCTTTTCTAATTGACTGACCTATAGATAATGTGCTTTTATAAATTTCACATGTTGATATAAAAGAATTTCCTATTTTATAACATTATATAATGTTGGTTATAAAAGGAATATTCATATTTCACTTGATGTAGGAGCCACTGGCTGATATGTGTTCTATAATTGTTATAGGGTCTTCATTATTCTCAGATGCTAACCCAAATAGGCATGGTCCCATCTCCAATCCATTGAAAGATAAATATTGCTCCAATGGTCTAGTTAGTTCATGCATTATGAAATTATACCCCAAATCTTTATATTAATAGGTTTGTGGGGTCTCTAATTTGACCCATTGCATTAACATGATTTGACATGGCAATTTTATGACATCCTGGGTCATTCTATTCATCATTTTCCAAAATGACCATTTTTCATTTAAAATTTATATCCAAGAAACTATTTTAAAACTAATGTCCACATGGCCATGATTTGACATCCATGAGAACATATTTTATGGTCACGTGACCTTTAATTTTAAACACATGATCTAGGATTATTAATATGTTAAGATTGAAATCCTCACAATCATAATTTGACATCCACAGGGATGTCTTTGAAATTCATGTGACTGTCAATTTTAACATAGTTATGGGGATTATCTACCAAGACTATCACTTGTCATCTTTTTATTTACTCTACATTCTACGTGTGCCACATGTTTACTACTTGGTGCTCTTGGGCTCTTTGTACTGGGGTCCATAATTATTCCACTTATCATTCCACAGAACCTTTGATTATTTAACATGGTCTCACTTTGTTTGATCAAGATGGTATGAATTAACACTAGCCATTAATTTCCAAGTGTTGTTCAATATATAAAATGGGGTTCACTACTTTTCATTGTTAATCATGCTCCATTCGATCCAGGTCCTCCTTTTGAATGTGTGCCATAGATTGAGATCTGAGTGATTGAACGTGATTGGTCCTTGCATTTTATAAAATATTGAGTTAGGCTTAGGTGCATGTATAAATTACTTAGGATAAAAATTATTAAGCTAAGTTATAAATATATTTAAAGGGGACCCCATGAATTTAAAAGGGACTTAGCATAAAGACTGTGGACCATAGTTTTATTCATATTAATAAATACAAATATTTTAGTCTAAGGTTTATGCTAAGTCTACAACATATAAAAAGGACCCCAAGAATAATAAAATGACCTAGGCATGAATATTTTAACCGAATATTTTTAAGCTAGGCTAAACATAAAAGGACCCTGCAAAATATGACTTAGTATAAGGTCTTAACCTAAGGATTCATTGTATACATAAATATGATGGAACTTGGGGATAAGGCCTTAGGCTAAAAAATTAGCCCTGAATTTTCACTTGGACCATGCTAAGATAAAAGGGACCATGTGATACAAAATAGATCAAGCATAGGATTTTTAGCCTAAGGTTTGGTTGTGTTGAAAAACATGACCAAATCTTAGGATAAAAATTAAGCTAAGACCATGGTATTATTAATTTGTTCCTACTTAAACTTAAATAAAAGGCTCCCACTAAATTTAAATTTGAATTAAAATATCTAGGTAAAAAATTAAGCTCAAGTTACCAAATATGAATTTATGTAATCAATTATAAACCAAGGTTAGTAAAATATCAATTTAAAATTGAAGCACAAAATGCTAAGCATGTTACATTAAACCTATAACCTGAAACTCAAATATCCAACATTAGCATTTTATATAATATTAAAGTAGAACCATGAATAAATAAGTTAGATAGACCATGTTTTGGATGATATTCAAATAAAAATAATGTGAAATCATGCTAATAACACTTTGATCAAGTGAATTTTATATATCAAGGCACAAATTTATGTAATTTGACACATGGATCCCCATTTTTCATAAATGGGGGTATGTTGACCTCAATAAGATGATTTATTATTTTAATTTAATTCCTTTTCATAATATATGTTTTTATTTCACTTCCCAAAGAGATTCAATATTGAGTTCATTTATTTTCTTTTCATGCACTTCAAAATCTTTTAAATGGAGTTTCATTTTATTTCCTAAATTGTGCATGTATTAGAATCAATTCAAATTAATTTAATTTCCTCAAACTTTATTTGAGTTTTATTTTATTTTAATTTCACTTATTTTGTATTTAAAATGATAATTATAGACTTTTAGTTTCTAACATCCATGCATTGGCCTATCATTAAATTTTCATAATTTAATGTAATTTTGATAATAATCTCCATAATATATAAATCTTATAATTAATAATTATCTTACTAATTAAATTTTCACATGAATGATTTTATGAATACCGACAAGAAGGGTTTCCCCCAGGATAATCTTCCTCGACATTGGTTGTAAATTATCTCTAGGTAATGCATTATATGACCTTAGAGGGTAAATATACCTTGATCTTTTCTCATCATTTTTTGTTGTTAAATCACTTTATAGGCTATAAAATAAGCCTCCATATTTACCTTCTTAAAAATATTGAATTCATTTCCTTAGCTCATTAATTACATAAGACCAACCATATCCTACACTAAGGGCTAATTCTATTTCTCGTCAAACACAACCAAACCCTACAAGGGAGGGATGTCCCCCAGGGGGGATCCTCTATTAGAGAGGACTCTCAAGAGCACCCCCTAGGCTAGTATTTCAAAAACCCCTATTGATGACCTTCCCCTCAAGATATTCATACCCAAATCCAAGCTAATCACCCTTGATGAGGGAAGTTTTGAGGAGGCTTCACAGAAGGGTAAATCTATCCTAATGGAGGAGATGAAAAATAATAAGGAAAAATTGGAAAAAAATATATTTAATGTATATAAGGTATCATTGACCCTCACCAATATTATACAAGACTAGAATTTCCTAAATATGTAGGTTGAATCCATTATAATGTCTTTCATCTAATCCTCTATGCCTACCTGGACCCCTGTCTAACATCTGATTAAGATCATGGAAACACACACCCCCACCCAGTTCCCCCAAATTAGCCCCTATAAAGAAGACTCCCTTGTAAGTTTAAAGGTAGAAGAGGCCACATATGATTCTTATAGGAGATGCAATAGAAGGACTTGGTAATTTCACATAGGCAAAGATCTCAAAGTTCAAGTACCATATCCCTAAGAAGACTCTTGAGGAGGAAGATGATCCATTGAAGGGACCCCCCCTCCTAATAGTTTTTGTTAATGGTTTTCCCTAATTTTGATATGATATAGTTAGTTTTTGATGCTTTTGTTTGTCAGATTTGGTTTGGCCTATTGATAATTTTGTATTATACTTCCATGGTTCCAAGATTCCTATAAACCTAGTTTATACCCTATCAAATAAAAAAAGTGTCTCAAGATAATTGCTTTAACTAAATTATAAGGTATAAGGATTATCTATATTTTAAATAAAAAGAGTATTCTATGATTAAATTTTTAAAATTAATAAAACTCTTATACTAAAATACACTAAATCAATACAATGATATTCACCAAATATCATTCAGACCTATAACTATGTTAAGCAACCAAATTTATGTTAGCATCAACTACATGATCATATAATCATATTATATGCATAAATCTATGCATTATAATTAGACATGAAATAAAAAAATTACGTCACCATAAGAATCAATTGAAAACATAAGCATATAAAAGGTATATAATCACTCATTATCTAAATCGACCAAAAGATTTAAACAAGTTATTCTACTATGGTGTGTGTGTTGGGTTACTAGCAGTTCCTCTATCATCCTTTAATCATCCTATCTACACCATCCTATCTGATTATTCTCTACTTTCATCATGTTATGAGGGTAGAATTAATATTTTATCCACCTTATGCTAAGTAGTTATTTATTCTAAGTCATCATATATATCAACTAATGATGTATAAGTAACAAATATATATCCACAATGTATAGAAATAAAAAATACAACTTTCACATAATCAATCCATTATGTAAACTAATTAGTATATCATTATCCCATAACTAATATATGTCATAAATCTCAAATTAAATCAATAATTATCAAATAATAACAATAATAATCCTCATATTCAAAGGTTAATATACTTATGGTGAAATTAGGATGTAAAAAAATTAAAAACCTTACAAATATATAATGAATATAACAAAGGTGTGGAAATTGAAGTGTCGATAGGAGGAATAACTAGAATAGTTTAAAAAATGGTAGGAACACAAGTGAACATTATAAATCCAATTTAAGTAATATTAATAATAATAGGGGTATCCTCTTTATCAAAAGTAAGGCTTGAACCCTTTATCCTTAATGATAGTTGATCTATATCCTGAGGCTGGGGAGGAGTAAGACTACCTTTTATACTTTGTTATTTGGTAAAAATATGGTTTATACCCTATGTAATTATAGTATCTTGTTATTCATTATGAATTTGAAGATGAATTTGGATATGATTTTCAAAGGATACTTGTTTAGGGACTTTTTGGAAGGCACCAAATGCAATCTCTTTCTTTACATCTTCTTCATTAATTTATTGTAGATTTCCTTCTTGTATAGATTCATCTAAATGATCCTTTAATAAGTATTAAATCATGTATTCATCTTTTGTGTGTAAGTAAATGAGCCCTAGTGATATACATAAGTACTAGGTTGGTATATCCTCTTCTTGTGTAACCTTTGAAGGTTGTAGTCTTCTCGACAGAGTCATTTTTACTTAAGTTATAATAAGAAGGTTTGGTTATAATATTCATGAGAGGAGGAGTTTTTTGAATTTACCACCTATTATATATTTTGTGGGACTATGGTAGTTGTTTGTGTGGATGAAAAGGTGACTTTTGGAATTAGGGGTTCCCTTATGTCAATTTAAATAACCCACTAACTTGAATATTTTGGATTTAGGATGCTCTTAATGACATTTTTCTTGAATTTCTCATCAATCACTTTCTATGGTTCATCCTCTTCTTGAGGTTACTCTTTTTTCTATAAGGATTTAATCTTATCTTATTTATCTATTATTATCTACCTCATCATTTGTGATAGAAGGATTATATTGAATCAATTAGGAAATTATCAGTGATATCCCTACACCTCTCATTCTTGTGTATACATGGGAGTCATATTCAACATTAAAAAAATCAAATTCATGGAAATATGATAGTTTTAAATAAATATGACTTCAAAACTATTTATATGGCACACTGTTACCCTTGGGTTCCAAATATATAAATTTAGCTAAATTATACCAAAAAGAGCCTTGTGCCATGAGTTCTTGGCTAGTTGTTCTTAATTTTGGAGCTAGTGTCTCCCTATACTAAGGTGTGTTTTATGAAACTCTCCCATATTGGCCCTTCTCAAATTATCATCAACACTTGTAGATAGTTGAAAATATATTTCTTGTTCAACTAGATTATCTAGACTAGCCTAAGTAAATAAAATACTGATACTAATGCACACTCAAATAGTATGATTGTATGGTCTAGGTAGAAGCAATAGTCCCTTAGTGATTTGAGTGATCTCTTGGTATTTATAGATAATTTTTTAATTGGTTGTTTATTTATTTACTTTTACATTAATGTGATTTATAAATTTATGAATGTGATAAAACTCAAAATTATCACATATTATTTTTTGTCCTCTAGGATTCAGAGGGGTGCCAATGGAGTTGACAATGCCAAAAATAAAATATAAAAAATATGAAAGAATTTATAATTTGTTGTTTAATCTATTATGTGTGACTCTTTAGGCTTTAAAATTGTAAATTATGATCTCCCCTAATGTAGGGATTCCATTGTCATATAAAATTAGGATAATAAGGGGACCCAAACTTCATCTACATAAGTTATATATGGGGATATATGTAGCTTTTTTAATAGATTCATGTAAAGTGTGACAAATGGCCTAAATTGGAAAATTGAGACCCATTTCCTCATGAAAAATTTGTTGGGATTTTGAGCTCATCCTTCAAAGATTCCCAAAAATTATTCTCATTAAACTAATCCTTAATTTTTTATTGATTATAGGGCACATATTTTTTAGGTAGTTGGTAATTTATTGAATGATACAATAGCTACATAGGCCACTATTTTTATGATATTGTTCTTGTAAAAGATGTAATTAGTGCATTCACCTATTGTAAATAAATTAAATATTAGGTCTACATAGGGAAATGTCTTCGGCTTAACCATCACTTTTATAAGTCTAATGACTTATATATATATATATATATATATATATATATATATATATATATATATATATATATATATATATATATATATATATATATATATATATATATATATATATATATATATATATAGGTTGATTTTACTCTTAATGAGATACTATATATATAGTATCTCATTCAGAGTAAAATCAACCTTTTTTTATTTGTTTGATTAAATTCAAAATCAACATATATGGCTAGATAGTGGATATATGCATTGTGTAGAGCAATTGGGTAAAAAAATTTATTTTTAAACTTTTGTTTAGTGCCAAAGTATAATAATGAGGGATATATTTCTTGGTTGTTATCCAACATTATTGTTCTTAATGAGATATGTTTAACTTGAAAATTACATATTTTAGTCATTATAGAGATCTAGATAATAATTCACAAAGCTAGTTGATTTGTAAATGTAATTTTATTTGATTTGGGAACATAACATATACTCCTTTTATTTAGCATTAAATTCATTATTCAGATCTTCCATTCATGACAATTAATTATAGAATAATACCTTGTCAACTATATTTTTGATTTAAATTTGATCTATATGTCATAATATTTCAAGGGCTTATTTTGACACATGTTGAATTTTTATTTATTTTAAATACTTAGTCATATCTTTAAGTTTAAATGTGTTCATCTACCTTTTACAATTGTCATTATTTTTCCTAGTCATAATGTGTCTATATTTTAATTTTTAGCTGACTATCATAGTAATTCTATGTGACCCTTTATTTCATCTAAGATCATACATGACATATTATCACTTTATGGATTGAATATGTCTCTTATAGTTTCTAAATTATGAAAATGTATAAAACATCTAGGTGATGACATGTGTCATGACACATGGTAGTTGACTATGTACCCTAATAACACATGGATTATTTAATGGGTGACGTGGTACATGTCTACACATTTTGATGGCATGTGGTAGTTTTTCAATTTTTTACATGGTTTGTGTCTTTTTATTCTATTAATTTTTTTATAGGCTTATGTGTAATGATATTATGACATAGGGTGTGATCTAAGTCAGCAAGATATTTGTATATATTAGTAATTTATCCTTTGGATTAAATTTTTAGATAAAGTGAGATCATGAAACATGGATAAATATTTCTTAGTTAGTTGGTCATTGACATATAAAAACTATAACTCTAAGTGAAGAACTATGACAAGGAAAGATAAAGATGCATGGCACAATCTTACTCAGATACTCCATTGCATACTTTCATGAAAAACAATTTTCAATTTTTTTGTTGAATCAGCATGGTGAAAAATGGAATGATCTCATGCAGATAGCTGCTCTCTAATCATTTTAAGTGATAACTTTTAACAATATCTCTAAATACAATGGAGTGTCAAGTGGAACAACCTCATTCAATTAGAATGTTAATGGAATATAAAGCTAATCCCTTCAATATAAATTTCAAATAAAATGAATTAAATAAGACCTCTAAATTTTATAAAATTTTAATGATAAAGGAACACCTAGAAACCTCAGTGTTTCCCTGTAAAAGAAGAAAACCCAAAAAATTGGAAAATAAATGAATTAACTCAATTAGTCCAATAAATCAATTTTAAAAAAAATGAAACTTTTAATCAATTATTTCCTAAATTTTAAGATAAATTTTATAAAATAAAAAGTGAATAATGAATTTTAGGCTTTGGTAAGTTTGGGCATTTAAGGATGATTTCATGTCGTAATGGGGACCAAATATGGAATTTTTAGAACAAATGTGTCCCTTTTTAAACCTTTAAAATGAGGCATGTTGGTCACAAAAAATTTGAATATATATAGTTTTTTATTATTTAGATTGTAATAATAACAAAATAAATAAATAAAAATGTCAAACATGAGTTGAATGTAGGTAGTAGTCTTTGTAATAAAATTTGTGTAAGATGCACTAATACAAATCTTCCTTATATTTTTGTGCAAAAATAATAGCCAACACTTTAGTGGAAATAATTTATTTGGTTTTGAAATAGAGAGTGTTGTGTGTGTGTTTTCATTACACACACACACACACACACACACACACACACACACACACACACACACACACACACACACACACACACACACACACACACACACACACACACACACACACACACACACACACACCAGTGTTTTCACAAAGAATGTTTTCTTAGTATTTGCACATAAAATTTAAAAATATATATAAAATTTATCGATTCATATTTTGAAATTGAAATAAAAAAGTTAGTTTATGCAATGCATTGATTTCAGGGTATGCACAAAAAGGGTATTCTAGAAAAAACTTAAGGCTTTACAAATACATTTGCTTATCTATATGTCCTCATAGAATTCCATGGTTGTAAAAAGGTAAAATAAGGTTGATATAAAAAATTAAAGGTATTAAGCAAATACAAATTTTAAATTAAATCCATTATCTAATTGGCATGAAAAAAAAAGGGAGATTTATAACTAGGTTTTATTGTTCTCAATGGGCCACTTTGATTTTTTTTAAATTTAATGAAATTTATTTACCATTAAATAAGTAAGGGTTGTTGTTATCAATGGGGTGTGTTTTTTTATTTTTTCTTCTTAAAATTTATCCTAGGATATTTTAACCATATTTTTAAAACATTTTACTTCCTAAGATTTTTGTTTAGGATTTAAATGTTTTTTAATTTTAGAACCTAATTTTGGTATAAGCCTTGTTATTAAATTATCTTAATATTTATTTTTACATTGGGTCATCACTTTTATCTAGGGGTTAATTGGAGATTATCTATGTGTTTTTTACTCTCTATGTGATGTAGTGGTTCTCTTTTCCTATATTTATGATTATACAAATTGATTTTTGTGCCCATGGGTCTGATCATCTCTCCTATCTATCTCTTCTTACTTGTATTTTATTCCTAGGTAGACTAACAAGTATTTTGATTTTTATCTACCCAGACTTACATATCTTATGATTTTTCCCATTTTAATTTCATAGGTCTATCTACCTTTATTAGTATATTTATATGTTTGGATATATTTATTAGTATCTTACCTTTTTTTTGGTATGATTTTATGCACAAACTATTCCTTAATTAAAATCATTAGAAACCTATATATAAAAATAGTCTATAAGCATACATCAAAGAGTCAAGTATCATATTGAATATACAAGATTAAATCTTATTTAAATACTATAAACATCTAAGAAGGATTCATATATTCTCAAAGGAATCACATCACATCATTGCACCTTGTATTAAAATAAGGCCTAAGATAAATTTAGTTACATCTACACCTAGGGAGAGGATATTAAAGCTATACCTCAAATAAATCATCTATGCATTACATGAACAAAAAAAGATCTGATTCTAGTATATAAGATATGTATATTTTAACCCCACTTTGATAGCTTCTTGACCCAAATATTTCTCCATTATATATTTTGTATTAATATTTCATTATGCCAAGTTAGGTAGAGAAGGAAATTTTTTTAATTATTGTTTGGAAAACAAAAAAATGATCCAATACTATCTCCCCCTTAGCTATCTTAATGAATCTCTAGGCATAGTATTTGGTGGCATCTTTGGTCTACATATGGGATTTATACCCTTTGGCCTAGTCAAATATGCTATAGTAACTTTGGTAAATGGTCATATTCATGCCACTATTTCTCTAGTTCTAGCTCCCTATTTCCACCTTGCTCCTACAAATCTTCCTGATGCCATCTCCCCTCTGATTCCTCCCTCTTGGTATCCATCTTTCATGGTTATGGTGGTGGATCCTAGGTGTCCTATAACATATAATAAACATGAACAAAATAATTTTTTGTAACCCCTTTTATGTTTTATTGGTCTTCTATCATGAGTTTCTCCTTTATTCCTTCTCCACCTTAGCCTCACTCATTCATCTCCTCTCTCCTGATCCCCTTTATTTTCCTATTTACCCATGTGATAGAGACCCCTTAATAACCTTATTCTTCCCTTTGCTCCATTCCCTTCCTTCCATCTTAGAAACACTCTAATTAGCTTCTCTTGTCAATCCCTAGTCCTAAAGGTTTTAGATTTCTATATTGATTATTTGGAGGATGTTTGTGGGTAGCCAAGATGTTTTTCTCAAATGTGTAGGATCACACCACTTCATATAAGACTAATGCATTTTTACATAGTCTCATTAGATGGATATCCCAGCTCCTTCCTTATCCTAGATCAATTTTGGCTTCTTATTGTTTTTTTCCATAATCTTTCAAATAGAGACCTCATCTAGTCTTCCAAGACATGGTTATTCTACAAATATAGTTTTGTCTTGCACCTATCTACACCTTTATTCAACCCAAAATATTTATTCCACACCCCTCAAGATTAGATTGTACCATCTTCCATTTTTACTACATAAGGAGGAGCTTCTTATTTAACTAGTCAATAAATTGGGCTCCTTCATTAAGATTGACATGAATTCATTAAAAGTTAGATTCATGAGGAGTTGTTCTCTTTTTGACATTTTCAAACCCCTAGTTTATTCAATTTTAATATCTTATTTTAAAGGCATGAGGACTCAATAAATCAAATTTTAAGGGCTTTTGTTTCATTAATTTAGGTGTAAATTGTTGGGCCACAAGGTAGATGCTTGTTTTTTAGTAGTTTATCCTCCACCTTTTTCTATCTCTCTTCAATTTTGGCATAAGAAAGAGGACCCTTATAATTGAGCTTCTAGTTGGTGTAATCAAGAGGACCCTACCCCTCCTCTACCCCCACATATATATCCCTATACCCAAACCTCATTTTATTCTCCTTTGATGCCTAAGTAGCTTCCTTCATCAGCCACTAATTTAATAATCCCTACTTCTATTGGCTACCCTACTTTGTACCTTAGTAATCTCAAATATAATGTTAGTTCCACTACTAAGAAGAAAGGTAGATAGTTAGAGCCTAAGTTTCTATGGTCGAAGGTGGAAGACTTATTGCAAAATGGCTCTTAGTGGAGAGTAAACTACCCTCTCTCAAGGCATGAGATAATATAGGCCCAAGCCTATAGGTGAGGACCCTACCTTATTGATTACTCCTCACTAGTTAAATTTTATTATTTTTTTCTTATTATATGTGTGTGTATGAACTATTTATTTATTTATTTATCTTTCCTATCTTTGGTATTTTAGTTGATGCATTTCTATTGAGTGTTGTCTTAAGTTATTCAACTATATTTGTTACTCTATGGTACTATGATTCATGTGGATTTTTTGGTAATAGGTACTAGGCCCCTTGTTGTGCCCTAGATATAGTTCATTACTTTGGATAAAATCCTTACCTCATATAATAATAAAATAAAGTGAATATATAGGAACATGTGACATAAGACACTGAATAAATCCTAAAAATAGTAGAACAATAAATCTAGTCAAATTCAAAGTTGGAATTCGTAGGTAGACTCATCATGTAAATATACTCAGTGATGAGTTTGTGTAGATAAGACGCGATGATCACTTTAGTAGGGGATGATTTCACACAAGAGATCCAGATTTCACACACATGTAATAGATATTTTGCATATCCTATATCTTGGTTCAAATTTATAGAAATTAATTATGGTGTGAATTCTAGATTATTTAATATTATTTCATTTTCATTATCATTTTTACATTATATTTGATATATGTTTTTAATTTAAACATTAAATTATAAGTTATTGTTTTAATTTAACACCATATTTGTTAAATCTATTCATTAGTATAATTTTTATGGTTAATTTTGATTAAAACTATAATTAGGATAAAAATCGGTCAAATTTTATTCTCAAAAATATACACATAGCTTTGTTTTATTATTTTTTAGAGGATCTACATGTAATGCCTCCCATTTTCAACATACATACCCTATTTTAACTCACCTCTTTATTCATGTTTAATGCATTCAATAAACTCAAGAAAGTGGTACAACTAGGTAGGTATTGTTTGTTCCCTATTTGTAGTATTTTAGAAAACATAAAAAATACATTAATTATTAATGTATGTGATAAACCCAAATTAGGAAAATAAATATAGATAAATATATTAGTGTTATTTAAGTTAGACATGCTTATGATATATATGCTAGTAAATGAATGCAAATATTAAAGTGTTTGTGTATTTTTGTACATGTACATATGTATATATAATAATTTTAATAATAAGTACACTCATATAAAATAGTAATTTATATTAATAGAATAAATGTTATAGAATGAAATAAGTAATATTTATATCTTGAGTTGTATATTCATAAGTATCTCATTGGGTAGTTAATACTCATAATTTATTTAGCATGTGTTTAAGCTCAAAACATTGACAACATTATAGCTAGCATCATTGGTTCATCTATTAGAGGAAATTGGAAAAGATAGTAAATTAGTTTTTTTAATATGTAGGTTTAAGAGGATTTAAATTAATAGTAAAATATCTAGTTCTTGAGTACCATGTGGTAAGCCCATTTATTATTCTATTTCTTAGTTAACATGACAAGTTATAATATTTTTAAGTACTAATAACTTTATTATTTTGTATAATGACCAAATAATTTAGACATATATGCAATTTTGGTTGGAATTAACCAGTAATTAATTTAGTGGTCAAACATAGAGCTATTAAGCATTGTATACCATCTTTTGATTGAAAAAAAGAGTTTAAACTCCTACAAAAATAATTACTACAACCTAATACATGTGTTCTTCTCTTATTATGATATCCCTAATAGTGGAAATTTTCCTTTTACTCCTATCAAAATAAATTTTGTAGTTTTATATAAATAGGAAAAATATTGATGTAGAGGTTCTATTCAAAAAGTTTCAACTTGTAACTTTTTACCAAACACACTATGCTTTTAACCCCTTCTACGAGCCCTTAAACCCTATTTTCTTAATAGTATAAGAAGGTACAATTATATTTGATTTACCAATAACGTATTTTCCTTTGCATTATCAAGACACACTTATGTGTCAAATTTGGTGGCCTAATTCTCTCTCTAGGTCCACTTTCCAACTTTTAGCCTTCTCAATTAGCCCTCTCTAGGCCTATTTCACCTTGGACTATTAAAATTCAATAACACAATATCCATACACTCATAAATCCTTTAATATATGTTATATAATCTCAATTATACTTATAATACAATTTTTTTTTAGTTTTTTATGGTTCAAACTTCAGATATTGATGAAACCCTAATTTAGGGCTTATAGGACCCTATAACTAGCCAAGAGCACTTAAAATTCAATTATGGGTGATTAAATAGGTTTTAAGGGTTAAAATAAAGTTTTTAAGATATTTATATACCTTATCCAAATTATAAAATCAACATTAATCTTTGAAAAAACTATATTTCATGTTTTCCATCTCAAAAAACATCTAACTATGCATAAAATTACACAACAAACAAATTTGTGTACCTGTATAGAAGGATAAAATGCACAAAACACAAGATTATATGTAAAATAAAAATAAAATACATTAAAATAGTATTACCTCATATCACAAATCACTTTATTAATGACTCAAATTCCATTTCTACTAACGAACATAGTCTCACTCCAATCAAGTATGTTTGTTATAGGAAACTGAGTCTATTTTGTACAAAAATGTGAATAACAAAGATATGTTCAATTTTTATTGTTAAATACCAATAAATCAAATTATATTAACCTTGATAAACTTTATTTAATTCAATTTCATGGTCTTTTATTTATTAATATCTACACACAGTATGCATACAACAGAAAGGCTCCTAAAACAAGGGTTGGCCTGATATAATTCTTGAAAAATGAGTGGATGGATTTATATTTATTTAAATTATAAAATAAAATCACACTTAAAATTATTCAAATTAATATGAAACTATTTTGAAATTCCATGAGATCATTAATCAAGAAAGTAACAATCTATAACCAATACAAAAATGCTCAAACAAGGGTCTATACAATCTCCTTTAAGAACAAGGGTCTCTCCTTGTATTCATTAAAAGTATAAATTCATAAAAAAAATGAAAATTAATATATAAAAATATAAAATATTACATTTTATATGAAAACATATTTTTGGTAACTACCTTGAAAGAGCTTACCAATGTCAACATGACACTTTGGAAAGATGACAAAGCACCAGAATTGATTTTTAAAACATATACCACCTTATAACCTTGGAAATTATTAAATTTTTCTATAAAAACATTTTAAAACTATTTAAAAACTTATTACAACTTTTCCACACCCCTACAATTCCTAAAAACACACTATAAATTCAAATTTGTGAGTCTACTAGTTTTGGTGGGAAAATAAAATTTGAAAATTTAATCTAACTATATGCACTCCTAAACTACCAAATTGAAACATAATCATGATTTATGCCTTATAATTAAATATTATGTATTATTAAACCTAAATTTATGCATTCAACCAAAAATTAACAAAAATTTGTTCCCTAACAGTGATGCTCCTGCATGATACTCTTCTGGAAAGGAAAATATAACTCATGGGATGTTTCCCATGAGTGCTTCCAAAGTACTCACTCACTTTTTTATGTCATTATCATTCATACACATGGAATATTATACTATATTATTCTTTCATTTGACCAAATATTTTGATTATTACTTGTCTCTAGTCCTCTTGATCACCTGCTTATCCAATATGCATTCTATCTCCTTTGTCTTGGTCTTAGGAAAATACCTTACCTAATCTAGGCCTATTATAAATATTTAATCTGATATTTTTCCTAATTCATCTCTGTATTTATAAGGATAAAATTATAATACATTAAATATAGGTGAAATTCCAATTCCACTAGGCAACTCTAATTCATATGCATTGTTTGCAAACTTCCTAAGAATATTATAAGGACATATCTTATTCATCTTTAGCTTGTTTTATTCATCTCTTGGATACCTTTCTTTCCTTAGATGAGCTATGACTAAGTCCCCAACCTTAAAATTCACTTCTCTTCTACTCAAATTTGCCTATTTCTTATACTTGTCAACACTAGACTCCAAATGTTTTCTCACATATTTATGCACCTCTTTAATTTCCATTGAAAACTCCTTACATTCTACACTTCTCTTATACATATGGATAATTTATCTAACCTCAAATACACCTCTAGGCTACATGCCATAAATTATTTGAAATGGACTCATACCAATGGTCTTGTTAGTAGAATCATTGTAAGCAAACTCTAATTGAGGCAACACAAGATCCCACTACTTGGGATTGTGCTTAGACAAATACCTCAACAAGTTCCCTAAGATTTTATTTACCACCTTAGTTTACCCATCTGTTTGAGGTTGGTAAGTTGAACTAAAAATCAATTTTATACCTAGATTCTTCTATAATGTCCTCTACAAGTGACCAAGAAACTTGATGTCCCTATCAAAAATAATATTCATGGGTAGTCCATGGAGGATGACTACCTCCTTGAAAAACAAATTATCCACATGTGTTGCATCATTATTATTTATACATGGTATGAAATGTTCCATTTTAGATAATCTATAAACAACTAAAAAAATTGAATTGAAACCCCTTTGTGTCCTAGGTAATCCCATCATAAAATACATACTTATAGAATCTAAAGGCCTATTTGGGACTAGTAGGGGCTAATAAAAACCTGCATTAGTGATCTTACCCTTGGTTAGTTGACAATTTTTACATCTCTCTACATACCTTCATACTTATGCTTGCATTCTAGGCCAATAGTAGTGCCTAGTCAACTATTCCAATGTTTTTTCAAGCCCAAAATGGGCTGCCATGATTTCATTGTGCTTCTCTTGGATCATATTTCCTCTTATAGAGATTTTGGGCACACACAACTATAATCATTTAAACAAAAATCCATCTTGAAGTACATAATCTAACCATGGCTCCTTCTTGAGTGTACTTGGGTGCTTTCATGCATGGTATGCTTCCTTGAAGTCTTCATCATCCTCATATAAATATTTGAGTGCCTCAATTCCAACACTCTATAACTAGATTTCATTCATCAATAAGATTGTTCTACTCAATGCATCTGCAACTTTATTTCTTTGTCCTTATTTATGTTTGATGGTGAAAGTGAAATTTTTCATGTACTCCACCCATTTGACATGTATTTGGTTCAAATCAAGTTGATTAGATATGAGCTGAAGTGCATGGTTATTTGTATACACTATTAACTCTTTTGGCATGAGATAGTTCCTCCATTTTTTTAATGCTTACACCATTGCATAAAACTCCAAGTCATAGGATGAATACTTCTTCTTGTAGTCATTAAAATTTTCACTAAAATAGGCTATAAGTCTTCCCTCTTGGCTTAGGACAACCCCTATGGATACACCACTTACATCACACACTATTTAGAATACCTTGTTGAAGTATATAAATACTATTATATGTTTCTCCATGATTCTTTGCTTCAATTATTGGAAACTCTTCTCTACCTTATCATTCCAAACAAAGTTTTCCTTATATACCTTGATGGTTTCAATGATGGGAGAACATATTACACTAAAATATATTATAAAATTCCTATATAAACTTGAAAAACCATGAAAACTCCTTACCTCTCTTTTTGTCATAGGTGTTGGCCACTCTATGATTTCCTTCACCTTGTTCTTGTCCATTTTCAACATGCCTTGTGAAATAAAAAACCCAAGGTACAAGAGATCTCTTTTCATGAAATAATAATTCTTGAGGTTGATAAATAACCTCTCTTCTTCTAGCCTCCTTATAACCAAATCCAAATGATGAAGATGTTCCTCCTTGATTTGGTTGTAGATTAGTATATCATCTAGGTAAAGAAATATGCACTTGCCTATGAAATATTTTAGAACCTCATTCATTAATATCATGAAAGTTCTAGGTGCATTAGTCAAACTAAATGGCATGAATTACCATTGAAATAAACCTTCATTCATCTTGAAAGCAGTCTTCCACTCATCACCTTACCTAATTCCTATCTGGTAATATCCACTCTTGAGGTCTATCTTGGAAAATTAACTTCCTCTACTAAATAAATCCATAAAATCCTCCATCCTAGGAAGTGGAAATATATACCTTATGGTGATTTTATTTGTGTCCATAGAATTAGTGCACATTCTCCACTCACCTTCCTTCTTTGGCACCAACACTGTGGGCACTTCACATAGACTCAAGCTCTCCTTGATTATCCCTTTGTTAACCAACTCATCTACTTGTATTTTTATCTTATCATTCTCTTGTGGGGTCATATTATAGGCAGCCTTGTTTGGTAGACTTACTCTAGGTATGAAGTCTATATGGTGTGTTATTCTCCTCATAGGTGGCAATGTGTTGGGTAGCTCATCAATAACTATGTCTACATACTTCTCCAACATTTCTTGAATCTCTAGGGGAAGCTCATTGATCTTAGTGGCTATCATAACAGTTTTAGGCTTGATTACCAAATCAAATCTTATCTCTTCTATATGCATAGAATTCACAAACTCTTTTCCACTTACCAACATCACATGTGAACCAACTTGTTGATCACTCTCCTCATCCTTAAAGGGAATTAAAGTGTGACTAACTCCATCCTTAATCAAGGTGTAAATATTCCTTCTTCCATCATGAGTAGTTTTTATATCATATTTTCAAGGCCTTTTAAGAAGCACTTCACACACATCCATGGGGATGGCATCACAAATAACCCTATCTTTACAACTTCTAATTTAGAACTCTACCCAAATTTATTCACTCACCAAAACATGTTGCCCCTTATTCAACCATGATAACTTGTATGGAGTGGGGTGAGGTAGTTTCTTTATCCCAAGCTTGTTAACCATTTCTACTTAAACAAGATTATGTGTATTTCCTAAATCAATGATCATTTTGAGTTACTTACCTTGGAATTTGCATGATGTCTTAAAGAGAGTCTTCCTTTGTGGTGGATCCTTCTCCTTGGGTGGCTTGGTTAGGACCCTCATCATAATCAATTATTCTCCCACTTTAGTCTCTTCCATGTGTGATGTAGAGAAAACACTCTCTTCCTCACCTCCTTGTGCAATATAATTTATCCCTTGATTTCTTGGGATTCTTGCTAGCTAATCCTCTAGGCATTCCCATTGTTTATGGCTAGAAAACTTGTTACACTTGAAAAACTTTACTACAAATCCACTTTTTCCTCTACCCCTTGATGAATAACTACCTCTATTGAAAGGTCCTTTGCCTCTAAATCCACCTCTTGAATTAGGTGAATACTCTTGTAAATTTATTTATTCACCCTGATAGTTTATTTGTGATAAATTTACACACCCTTGTTTTACTCTAAGTATAAAATTTATTCCCCTTACTCTATTCTACTAATTATGATTCCTATTCATCTTTATTTAGCCTTGAGTGTAAATTGGTAGCACTCCTCTAGTGTTCTTGGGCTAACAAGTGCTAGTTCATCTTTTAGATTGAACCTTAAGAAATTCAAGTACCTTGAAATCTTTTATTTATCATCCTAAACATGTATAGACCTAATGTTTAGCTTATATAACTCCTCAATATATGCTTTCACAGTCATTTCCTTTTACTTCAAATTCTACCATTGTCTAAAAAAGTTTATCTCATAGTCACCTAGTAAGAATTTGATGAGCTTGGAAACCATTCCATCCCAAAAAGTGATATTTTTATTCTCCTTCTTTATTATCTCATCTTGTGTGAATTCCCACCATAATGAAGCATGCCCCTTTAGTTTGGTTCTTTCAAACTTGACCTTCTTATCATGAGGAACCTCCTCATACTTAAAATAATTGTCTAACTCATTCACCCAATCCATGAGTTCATCTCCATCAAGACCACATAAATAGGTGTGTAATTCCACATTTTTTTTAGACCCATGACTCATGATCACCTTCATGAGTCTCTCTACAACTTGATATTTAGGTCTTTTAACTATCTCTTCTCCCCCTACTTCATTTTGGTATTATGGGTCATCTTCCTTGTCACTCAAGTCCCTTTTTATTACTCCTCTTATTTGGTTTTGTTATACAGTAGTTATAATTAAATGTAATATAAAAATGAGGTCTCTCAACTCTACCAATACATCATTTTGGTTCCCTTGGTTCCTTGTTGCACCCCCTATGTTTCTCCTAGGTGGCATTTTAAACCTTGTTCAGGTATTCTATCAAACAAGTACCCATTGATCTATTCTCCAGACAATATTCTCTCTCAAAAAATTTCTTAGGTATCTATTCTTGGCTTTAATACCAAAATTATATAGAGGTTCTACTCAAAAAAATTCAAAATGTAACTCTTTACCAAACACACTATGCTTTTAACCCCTTCCACTAGCCCTTAAACCGTATTTTCTTACAAGTATGGAAAAATTATAGTTATATTTGACTTAAAAATAATGGATTATCATTTTTATTGTGAATACACACTTGTTTATCAAATTTAGTGGCCTAATTATTTCTCTAGGTCTACTTTCTAACTTTTAGCCTTTTCAATTAGCTGTCTCTTGGCCTCTTCACCTCGGACTACTCAAATTCCATACCGTAATATATGTACACTCCTTAAACCTTAAAAATATGTTATATAATACCAAATATACTTATAATACAATTTTTTTATTTTTTTATGTTTCATAATTTATATATTGATGAAACCCTAGGTTAGGGCTTGTAGGACCCTGAACCAACTGAGAGCACTTAAAATTCAATTGTGGGTGATTAAATTGGTTTAAAAGATTTAGATAAAGTTTTTAAGGTCTATATATACCTTATCCATGTTCTCAAATCAATATTAATCTTTTAACAATCTATATTCCATGTTTTTCATCTCAAAACACATCTAACTATGCACAGGATTACACAATAAATAGGTCTATGTATCTATATAAAAGGATAAAATGCACACAATGAAATATTATATGTCAAATAAAATTAAAATAAATTTAAATATTCTTACCTAATATCACAAATCACTTGATAAATGACTCAAATGTCACTTCTACTAAAGAACATAGTCTCACTCTAATTAAGTATGTCTACTACAGGAAACTAAGTTTGTTTTCTACAAATATGTGAATAACAAAGATATATTTAGTTTTTATTGTTCAATACAAATAAATAAAATTATATTAACCTTGATCAACTTGAGTAAATTCAATTGCATGTTCTTTTCTTTATTAATATCAACACACAATATACATATAATAGAAAGTCTCCCAAAATAGGAGTCTGCTTGATACAATTCTTGAACAACGAGTGGATGGATTTATATTTATTTAAATTGTAAGAAAAAATCACACTCAAGACTTATTCAAAGGAATATGTAACTATTTTCAAATTCCATAAGATCATTAATCAATAATGTAATAGTTTGAAACTAGTATAAAAATGCTCAAATAAGGGTGTGCACTATCTCTTTCAAGAATAGGGGTCCCTCTTTATATTGCTTATAAATATTGATTCATCCAAAACATGTAAATAACTATATAAAATTCAAAAATATTACATTTTATATGAAGACAACCACTTGGTAACTACCTTGGAGGAGGTTGTCAATGTTAACATGACACTTTAGAAAGGTGACAAAGCACCAACATTGATTTTCAAAATGCATACCACCGTAGAAAATTATAAATGATAAAAGTGTATCTAAAAACATTTTAAACATGTTCAAAATATTATTCCAACTTTTCCACACCCCTGTAATTCCTAAAAAACACTATAAATTCAAATTTGTGAACCTACTAGTTTTGGTGGGAAAATAATTTTTGAAAATTTAAACTAACTAGATGCACTCCTATAATACCAAATTGAAACCTAAGAATTATTAGGGAATTATAAGGCCATAAAAGGTATTACTAAAAATACATGCATGTGTTAAACCAAAAATTGATAAAATTTATTCCCTAAGAGTGATGTTCATGCATCAAATATATTTCTTTAGCATTTAGAGGGTGGTGTCTAAAGGCAAGGAAGGTCATTTTTGAGAAGGGTGACTAGATTTTAAATAAGGAGAATGCATTTAATAAGGATAAAATAGGTGAACTAAAATTATCCTTAGGTTTTAATTTAAGCCTTCTAACCTTGGTCCTCAGGGATGGCCTTTAGCTAGTATATAGGCCTTTATTACATATTTGTGTGTTTGTTCATATGAAGGTATTTTTTTTATGATTATGTAGGTTATATAATAAATAATTTAAAACTAGATATTTTTCACTTGTAGTAACATCAAACTTGAATTTTATGAAGATATCTAGAACATGCGTTTGATAATTTGTGGATAGTTACTAAGTTTTGTTTTATGGTTATAGAAATTTAATTATTGGTCTACCTTTGATTATATTATATAAAACAAAGTTCCTCTTTACACTTTATCTAATTAAATAAATTTTGAGTGTTCCATATGGAACTCAAAGTTATCAAATGCATAGTGAATAAAATGGCACCAAAATTTGCATCTTAAATTAGATTAGAAGACCTTGAAGAAAGCACTTATGCAACTGGGATTAAGTAGACATGTTAATCCTCATATATTATTTAAACATTTATTATTTTATCATGTATAATGAGGTATTAATACATAAATAAAAATATTTACTTATCTCTAGATTATTTGATGACTAGTGAAATGGATAAAACATTTTATCTATTTTTTTTTAGAAATTTAAATTAAGAAAATACTAAAATATATGTGGTTCCATGTTTGATGGGTTATACATTTATATTTTTGTGGTTTTTTTGTAGTTTCTATTTTATTTTTTATTTTCTCTCACCAATACCTAACAACAATAGATATGAAGGTTCCATGAGAAATAATATTTAAATAGATCATTTTAAGAGAAGATTTATCATGATAAATGTGTTGGTTATGATATAATATAGTGTATGTAATGATTTATTTCCTTACCTTTGTGACTCATATAGTTGGATTTAATCTAAACTACACATTGGCACCACATTACTTGGGTTCACAATTTATGATTTTAAATTTTTGTCTTTATCTTGATAAATAGAGTCATTGTATTAGGAAATATAAGAGCAATTTCCTTTATTTAATATCATTTTATTTGGATGGTGTGATGGTATCATTTTGTATTTATCTTAATAAATAGAGTCATTGTATTAGGAAATATAAGAGCAGTTTCCTTTATTTAATATCATTGTGTTTTCATGGTGTGATGGTCATTTTGACTGAGTAGTGGTTATGTGTCTGGTGAAGAATTATTATTAAGGGAAGGTTTTGGTTTGTAATCTTCAAGGAAAACTATATTTAATGCAATAACATTTGTAATATTACTTTAAAAATCCTTAGAATGGAGATCCACTTAAAGTGATGGTAGTATTTTAATATCATCTTAAGTAAACAAATAAATATTAAAATACATGTACAATACCTATTTTATTCTAGTTTCTAAGGGTTGGTTCTAAATTCCATTCCTTACATATGTAGAATAACTTTTAATGTCCATTATAAATTTGTTTCCCTCTTTGTAGGTTTGGAAAGGAATACATTTGACAACCCTTTTACCATATCCCAAAGCTATTTCAAAGACAATTTGTAGTATCTTAACTACTTGTCTAGGTGTTGGTATGAATAATTTCCACAATATTATTTCAAAATAGATTCACTTTAGTTTGAATACTTCTATTTTTAATTTTTTGAATTGTCCAAAAATATTTGTGTAGAATATTTTTGATGTTTAAGAACCGTGGACCAATGTATGTAAGGTTGTTTCTCTAGTAGAAGAAATGGTCATAGAAGAGATTTATGCCCAGCATTAAATATTGATTAGGGATTTGGTTAAAAGGATGGATGGGGAATGGCTATGTTTAATTCCATACACTTAGATTTAGATGAGGTTTTTTGAGGTATAATGAGGTGTCCATATTTTGGTTTTCAAATTTTTTTAAACAAGTCACTAGTGGAATTTGAAATAGTATATTGTATGTTGAAGTTCATGTTTTAATGTCAATAAATACCTCTATAAAATTTTAATTAAATTTAGTTATTTGAGTCAGTTATGATTCAAACTATATAATTGAATTGTAATCACCTTCTCTCTTGCATTTAAAGTTTAAATTTAAATGTTACTAGGTTCACAAGAGCCTAAATATATTAATTTAATATAAATTATATATCATATTTTATGATAATTATTTTATTGATTTTTTTGATTATGTTTGGGATTTCATGTTCTAATTTTAATGACACACATATTGAGTATGCCAATGAATGCCTATATTATATTAATTTAAACAAATGAGGATTTAATATATTTTATTTGTAATATTTCTTGACTTAATATTTATTTAGTTTTTATTTTGGAATTAGCTACATTTCTACAAATTCTTTTAGAATTGTTACTTTGTTTAATCATTATATGTGGAAGCATTTGAAATACAAGGATTATGTTATATCTAAATAAATTAATGATTTAAAACCAATACAAAGATTTTTCATTTTTTTAATTGAAATGAATTTAGATGACACCTAATTGTCATTTTTGACATCAAAATAGCTAGAAATGCTTTTGCAAAGTCTTTAAGATTTGTGCATTTGTGGAAATTTGATTTGATTTAATTTATATTATATAATTTAAGTTATGCAATTAATTATTCCTTGATTTTCTAAAAAGGTTATATTTATCACTGAACATATTATTATCCCATTTGGAGTAGATAAATTGAATAAGCACTAGTATATAACAACCTAAAAACATAAATATACATAACATAACTTTGGGTGAATAAACTTGTTTGTTTATCATTATGGGATAGTGGTTTACATAATTTAAAATTTATTGAGCTATTGTTTTGGACGTTTTACTAAATGACAGTTTATGATTTTTCATTAATTTTTAGCTTGGGAACTTATTCTTGTTTAGTGATAACATTATTTTATTAATAGGCATTGTCATATAAAATTATTTATCATTATTAAAATTTAAAAATGGAATGTAATACCCATTTTAATTGTGGATAGTAATTAAGATTTTATGTCACACTCTCTCACACATGCATGTGTGCACATGTGTATATATATGGGTTTTATTAAGTTTTTGGATCCATATTATGTCTTATAATAATAATTGTATATAGAATAAATAGTAAATATGTGTATAAGTCTTGACCTCAATATTTTGCATTAGATAATCATTGTTGTGCCATGGGGTCTCTTCTTTATTATTGAATTATCATCATGCATAAGCATGTTATAATTTTACATCACATATAAATAATTATTTTGATTCAAAATGGGAAAGGAGACTACAGATATGAGAAGCCCAAAATGATCCTATAAGTAGGAGTTGTTAATATTGTAATTAAAAATATATAATTTTTAGCTATTTAAACTTGACTATATGTTATTTTAGTTTTGGGATTTTAAAAGTGTAAATTCATTATTTTTAATATGGATAGCCCTATAAAATTCTTGATTTTATTATAAAATGTCATAATGAATTTTTTATAACTCTATGTTTATATCAAATAGTAGTTCTCTTGAAATGTGGTCAAAGAATCATCTTGATATTCTTTAGGACAAGATTAACAATTATATCTATGACTTGTCTTCCTTTTATTATAAATTTTACAATTAAATAAATAAACAAACCCATAGTAGATATTTTTGAATCTTGTCATGAGTGTTATTCATAGAAGTGTAATGAAAAACTACATCTGACCATGATTTTGAAGAGCAAATATGTAGATTACCACATTGAGGTGAGGCATTAGGTCTAGTTCTTGAGGCTAATTTATCACTGGCATGGTTGTGTAGTGAATATGTGACCATTTTCAATAATTATTTCCTTTTGGCATGTTATTTATATTAGCACCTTGTGCATAATATTCTATTGAAGTGGCTAGTTAGTGGATGTTGTTTTAGATTGAGGTAAAAACAGGTTTTGAAGGGGCCCCGAAACCCTTTAACAGAGAACAAGATAAGAACATCTAAGCCCACAGGCAATGCCTAGAAAACACTACAGTGAGGTAGCAAAAAATAGGTTTTAAATGGTCCTAAAACCATAAGAGACATATATGATCAAAACCCAGAAACAGAAGTCTGGTAGTACAACAAACAAAAGCTAACAAAAGGAGAACAAAGATCAGTACCAGATTCTTAACCAACAAGAAGGGCCAGATTATTCATCCAGTTCCAGTATCAAGTTCATGCCTTCTTTTCCTTTCAAATCAGTTTCCTGGGTGGTAACCTCCAACAAAGCTCCTTTTTATATATCTTTCTTTCTGAAACTTTGCCTTGTCCTTTTGCTGGGACCCTCAAGTGCTTTAGTCTCCTCATTGGCTTGTTTACCTATATTGATAGCAGCTGCACAAATGTTGGACGTTACTTCCTCCATTTTCTTTCTGTTGTCCTTTATTAGTTCTCAGAGGTTGTTTTCGTAAGCTTTGAGCTTGACAGGGATCTCGCTTAACTGATTTTCCATATTATTTACTTTGTTCCAAGCAGCTTTCAGAGAATCTTCCAATGTTTCCACTTTTCTCTTAAGATCAATGATCTCCCTACACAACTAGGAATCTAATTGGGAAGAAGACTCAGCTTTACAGTTAACCCAAGTCATAGGAGTGTTTATTTCATCATTCTGATTCTTCCCTCTCCAATCCTTAGACTTTTTACTGGGGCTATTCCTGGCTTCTTCAAAGAAGTCTTCTTGACTCTTATGTTCCCGCTCATTGATTCCATCTTGAATTTCCTTCTCCATGTTTTGAATGTCTTCCTGGATAGATATTTCCTTTTCATTCTTAGAAGTTGGGTCCTCACCATGATCTTCCTGAACAATGTCATCCTCCGCCTCTTTCTGGTTTTCCTCCATCTCTTCTGTTCTGGTAGCAGAATCCTCGTCTGTATTGACTTTATCTTTTTCAATTTCCTCAGATCCTTCTTTATCATTACTAGAGTTGGTGTCCCAACTCTCAGTTCCATCTTCTTCCTCTGGAATTTCCTCCTCAGGTTCTTCAATTCTCTCCCGACCCCTTTCTTCTTCAACATTCTGTTTCTTCTTCAACAGTCAGTGGATGTTGTTATTATTCACAATGCTTTGTGTGTATATTCATAGATAATAATTGTTTGAAATTGTAAGTTGTTCTATTGTATGTTTTTATTTTCATTCTAAAAAAATTGTATTATTTTTCATATAATTTAGTCATGTAAATTTTTGGGAATGAATTTTTTGTATCATAGCCTAGGATTAGCACTGGGAGATCTAGGATGGTAAACTTTATATTCACTACTTTCATAACTCTTTTATTTTATATAAGTTAACATGATGTCATTCAAGGAGGGAATAATAAGTTATACCAATGGTTTTCACCATGCCCCTCATCTAAGCACTATCATGACCTGACCTAGTAGCCTTCTCCAGTCATTTGGTTATAGCCTTTTTAGCACATTTTGATAGCACTATACTGATAATTATTGGTGTTGGACCTATTTTGTTGGTACAAGGTGAGATGCTTAGGTAGTTGTTATGATTAGGAATATCATGGTTGATGTTCACATTGGATTTATTTTATCTTGGTATACATATAATACTTACATTGAATTTATTTATCCTAATACATATATGACTACTTAACATTATTATTATCACATGAATAAAAAACTTATGCATTACCTTTATCTAGCTGGATAGTATTGATGGAATTTAATATGATTACTAGTTGGATGTAGGTTGATTGACATGTTATGTTTAATTTATTGCACTTGATTATATATGGACTAGTTGATGTAATTAATGTTTTATTATAGTTTTTTATTACTCTATTTATTATAGATCGAGTACTATTGATGTCTAATTAGTGGTTGTAGCTACTCGATGTGAGTTAAGATAGATGAAGATGTTGGCCTCTAGGAGGATGAAGTGGTTCTTGAGTAATTAGATAGAATCTGGTAGGTTTATTTATTTTTAGTTTGATCTCTTACCATTGGATAATCATGCCATCTTCATTTGTGTAGTTGCATTTTATTTTCATTCCTTGGTCATGTAATTGGTTGGTTTGTTACATGTTTTTCATGTTGTTGGTTGATTTTAGTTTTTTCCCACTTTCACTCCCCATTTACAATCTCTCTCTCTCATGAAATTGTCACCAACTCAGCATTGTTGAGGTAGCTATTTTGTATGGTGACTTAGACATCTTAGGTGGACTCACCTAAACCTCCCTATCACTACACTTGGGCTTTTTATTTGATCCATTTATATTTATTTGGATGGTTTAAACCATTGGACATTTTGAATCCTTTATTTTATTATTTTAATTAGATTTTCAAATCCAAACATTAAAAGTCATGGAATTATTATGGTTGGAATTTTGGTACTTTGTATGGAGGTCAATGACTTAGGGAGAGGATGTTTCTCTCTCCACAGAATTTAATGCCAAAATTTAATGGGTATGGAGGGAGTGTTTGTCATGTGGGGAAGAGAGTGGGCATATGGGAGAAAATTAAGATTCAAGGGAAATGGTGGATGGGTTATGGGTATGATTTTATTTATTTTTATGTTTTTTGGCTTGGAAAATGTACTTGGTTACATTGACTTACCCTGAGAGTTTTTATTTCCTTTAAGATAGGGGTCAAAACTCTAGGGGGTTATCATTTTATCTATGATAGAAAATAATTAAAACAAAGAAAAACATTATACTCTCTCCTCAATCCACAACAATTCCAAAATAATCTATATACTTGAGTTAGGAAGAAATATTAAATGTATGAAGGAAATTATGCTTCCTTTTATATGTAAGATCAAAAATGTTGGATTGAAATTTGTTTTACCTCATATTTATGTACTATGGTTGGTTATTTTTAATCTCCTTCTTTGTTGGGCAGAACCTAATTTCTTACTTGAGATTTTCCATTTTGTTTTATGGTGGTTTGGATCTCTTATTATGGAGTGATGAGTGGGGTTCATGGGTGTTTGTTGAACACCTATGCTAGAATTAAGTTAACAAATAAATATTTATAACCACCCCTAATTTGTAGCCAATGGTGAAATGCTCTATATACTTAGGTCATGAAATAAATAGGAAATGTATGAAGGAAACTATGTTCCTCTTGAATGCAAGATTGAATGAAAAGATAGTTGGCATGTGAGAGATGTTAGGGGAAATCGAAGACTAAGGACATGGTAGAGAATGAAATAAAAATTATAGGGGTCAAATTTTTAATGAAGAGAAGAAATTTTTGGGGCATCACCAAAACCCAATGACCTACATTCCTTTTGGGTGCCTTTCAACCTGAAAAGTTATTCAGAGTGAGTGATTTTTTCTACATTTATTATTTTAAGTTCAAAGTTGGTGGAATGAATCGATTTGGGATTTGGGTTCCCTCTTCCCTTGTATTTAAATCAAATCCTTTAACTTTTGCACTTTAATTTCATGTAGATAATCAATTTGGGAATAATCATGTACATATCTATGCTTGAAATAATTGGTATGCATTGTTTATTGTTATTAAAATGATAATTTTGAATCATGATTGGAAAAAAAAACCAAGTTTCCATATCTTACCTTTTTGTTGTATAAGATCTTAGGTGGTTTAATTGTTCTTTGAGGGTTGCTAAGTTAACCTAGGGTTTATTCTTCCCCATTTTTTGCATTAAATATATTAAATAACTAGTTGCATCCTTTTACATTTAAACAAATTTCATTTATGCATTTTATTCAAGTCACCACACCCTGTTACTCATGTGTGATCTACTGGATGGTTTTTGCTTTCTTTAAAAACTTGATTCTCAACTTGATATCTATATGGAATGATAATGGATTTTGATTTATGATTTGGGTTTGAAAATTGTGGTGGTTATTATAGTTAAAATGAAATTGTTCAATTTATAAATCAAAATTTAAAATCATTTGAGGGTTGTTATTATTCCAATAAAAATGAATCTTTCTATTTTGTTCAAAGATTCAATCAAATCATTAAAATACTATGTTTTTAAGGTTTAACCCTATGATATCTTTGAACCTTAGGGTTAAACCTTAAAAACATAGTCTTTTAATGATTTGATTGAATCTTTGAACAAAACAAAAAGACTCATTTTTATTGGAACAATAATATATATTATGTTGGGTTATGATGAAGCCCTATTGGAATTTATTAACTCATAGCAGAAGTTTGATCTTCACTTAAAATTATTATGATGGTTATTGCTTTTATGTGAAATCATTTAACCTAATTTTTTATTCAAGGATAATATGAGGTCGTGATACTTCATGATGATCACATGAATCAATTATATCGATTATTTACTTTTAAATCAATTTTTATACTTTAAAAACATATTCTTTTAATGATTTGATTGAATCTTTGAACAAAATAGAAAGATTCATTTTTATAAGAACAATAATGTGTGTGTGTGTGTGTGTGTGTGTGTGTGTGTGTGTGTGTGTGTGTGTGTGTGTGTGTGTATTATGTTGGGTTATGGATGAAGCCCTATTGGAATTTATTAACTCATAGCAGAAGTTTGATCTTCACTTAAAATTATTATGATGGTTATTGCTTTTATGTGAAATTATTTAACCTAATTTTTTATTCAAGGATAATGTGAGGTCGTGATACTTCATGATGATCACATGAATCCATTATATCGATTATTTACTTTTAAATCAGTTTTTATACTTTAGATGGTTGCTTGAATCAATAGTTTTCCATTGTAGAAAATATGGTGTATGTCTAAAAGTCATGTTAATTGTGTTGACTAGTTTTATGAGTTGTCTATTGTAAATGAATGATTATTTATGGACTATGGCATTGTGTTAAGTCTACCTTGATTGGGTTATAATTTTATTTCTTATCATATTAAAAGATTGTTTTAATTTTTTTAATTTTGAATAATCATCCTTTGACTGTGCTTAAATATCTAAGCTATAATTATGTGCTTATGAACATGATATGGATTGGTAGCTAGGATTTTAAGGTTGACCATATGCTTGGAGGTTTTCCAAGTTTGGCATTACCAAATGTTATGGATATGGATTTAGTTACTAAATCCATAGCTATGATATTTGAACAGCCTAGAATAGATTATCTCCACTTCTAATTTATAATAATGTCATTACTTGTTTATTTCTATCTCACCTTGGCATGGTGTTTTGATAGTCACTTTCCTATTTTACATTCTATTATTTGTTGGGTCATCTAATGGCTTAGGAACAATGACATACTTAGAGTCCCTTCTTAACCCTGGTTTCCATAACCAACATCCAACTAATGGATTGGGTGATAAGGGCCACCAATGGTTGGACTTATAGGGTTAGTTGGGAGGGTTTGTCTAATATGGTTACATGCTACTCACACTCTTGGATGATCTCATGGATAGGCATGATGTATTTGGTAACATGTTATTATATTTTATTTATATGCTTCTTATTTTAGTTATTTTATCACTTTCATATAGTATTTTTAGTGAATGTAGTTATAATCTAATTTCATTATTGTTTTTAGTTTGGTTATGTTTTGTAGTTATTATATGCTAACCTTATCTTGGAAATAAACTGTAGAAAGAGGAGCAAAAGCCTTATATTTTTATGAAATGGAAAGATGATGGAGTTTCATTTATGTTTCTAAATTCAATCATTGATGTATATACTTTTACATTTTTTTGGATGTTATAGGATTATATTTATTATTTTACATTAGTATACTTCATGGTTGACATTACTAAGTTGATGAAGTTTGTACCTAATACTACACATGATTAGCATAGCAATGGTTTCTTTACATAGTTTATATAATACTTATATAGTCCCATATCATGGGTGTTATATGATTATCATGAGTAAAGAATTTGTATGCAAATATATCATTTATCCTTGGTGTTTTTAACATACAAAAGTATGCTAATTTAAATTGTTAACAAGTAAGAAGTTACCATGAAGGGATATTAATTGATGAACTATCTAACTATTTCCCTTTGGTGTATATATAATTATAATCCTATTTTATATGTTTTATTAACTATTGAGGTAACACGAGTATATAAAAATCTCTTTGTATTTTATTTCAGAATGCATATGAAATATAGAAGCAAGTTTGATTAAATCTTGTTGCTAACATATGTGGGAAACATGAATTGAACTCTCTCTTCCATACCTTGGACTTATATGTCCTCATATAAAAGTATAAACAATTGTTATTAAAAAATATTTTTTATGTTTGTTTTCCTTTCATAGTTTCAATCTTAGTTGCATTGCTAGAATCAATAAAATTTTGAGTTTAGTTTTAAACTAAGGGCTGCCTAGTATATGAATAAGTTGAATTTAAATTCTGGAAAGGATTGTCAACTTGTAGATGAGGAAAGTTATCTTAAATGTCTTGTATTATGAAATATAAATTTATAAGTGATGTATTCTTTCATTCTTGATGCTTATACAAATGAAATAATGGTTAAATGTATACACACATTGGACTTAATTCTTATGGGTTGTGCATGTGTATAGTCTTCCTTCTTATTGGCTGAAAATGTACACATGTTTTTGTGTCATGACATGTTCAAACATTATTTGTAAGAGTTTCTTATGTGAAATTTTTTATTTGGATTCCACTCATTAGATACTTGGCTATAAATTATTAGCAAGAAACTTGATGTTATGCATACATATTATATACGTGTTCATGTCAGAAACCATATTAATCAACCATGTTTGATCATGCTTTGAAAAACTATTACATGAATTTGGGTTACTCCTTTAATGAAATTCTAGTTGTAGGAAAGGTTAAAGAACTAACTATTTATTATTATTGATAATTACTAAGTAAATATGGCTAGAAAATAATTAAGTATAAGTGAAAGTTGCATGGACTAATTTTGTCCCTTACTTTAAATCTAATAGTTTGATTGAATAGTCAATGTTAAAGGAATATACACATAGATTTAATATAATTTTATTCACTTAATTCCTTCCTCTTATTGATCATAAATGCATTGGTTGATTGTGAATATAATATCATTGCATGGATTCAATTATAGGATTTTGTTATATCTTATTTGATAAATAATGAAGTGATCATAAATTATATCATTGTTAATTAATTCATATAGTAACATTCATGCTTATTAATTGGGAAACTTGTGAATTTAAAGTATTATGTTGGCAATGGTGTAATTACCCTAAGCCATGAGGAAGTTGACAACCTTGACAGGTAGCACCTAAATAATTACCTATGATGCTTTGATCCTCATTCCATTTCATGATTTTAATCTCTTTTAAGAAATGATAAAATTTACTATGTGCTTATGGGTTTTGATATAGATCTACATGTGTTTTTATCCACTTGCTAATTACATGTTCTTATATGTGTTAAATGATCATTTCTTGAATCAAAAAGTAAGGCCTTGGGCCATGCATGTAGTCTAAAGTCTACTTTGTTAATGAAACTCAAATTTTTTTGGGGGGGGGTTATTTCATCTAGCATCATAGCCTATGCTTAAAGTTTTTGGATGAGTTTTGAAACATCTCACTAATTTATAGCATGTTCTTGAAAATCTAGTTGAGATTTTATGTGTTTATGCATACCTTTGTAAGGTTTATGTTGTATAGTATATGTTGGGATGGTTGAAATTACCATATTATGGATGTGTATTTTCTTGTGGGTCTTATTTTATCAACATGTATGCATATGCCTTACAATATTTTAATGTCACATGTATGTCTATGTTATCTTGCTAGGACCAAATTGGAACCTTATATGATAGTATGCATACTAAACCATTGATGGAATTATATGAATTATATAGAATAATATATGTATTATTTTATTAAGGAAGCTATGATATGACCTTTATAAATTCACTTATCCTCTTTGACAAATTAAATAGTGCTTTTCTTATGCAATCCTGAAGTGATGGAAGTTATTGCATTATGGAATGTGTATGTGTGTGTGGGTGTGTGAAAATTGATAAATTTATGCAAATGAATTTGTGATTATTAACTATATCCTTGGTTGTCTCAACCCTCCCCTCATAAATTGTGTTGGGGAAAGCATCACTTGTCAACTATTGACTTGTATGGGCAAGTTAATGGAAGATTGGTGATAACTGCTTCACCCTTAGAATGGAGGCAATGATGTCTGGTATATATTATTAACTTGTATGGGAAAGTCATCAATTGATTCTTAGAACATTATGATCTCAAAAAGATTAAGGGTTAGGGTTAAACTTGGAGTGTTTCATAGGGTGAGGGTATCTAATTTACTTGGGTAAATTAGTAAGGCCTGGGATCTCCACATATGAGGGAGTATCTTGAGATGAAATAAGAGATTGATATTATTTATGTATTTATTATATTTTGAGTTAGATAGAGAACCATGTGGATTTATAAATCAAAAGGTATGAAAGTAAATAAGTGAGTGGGGATTATTATTCCCTTTTTTGCATCTTTGATTTTGTTTAATCATGGATAAGTTTACATATTTGATGGTTATTTGATCATGAATAAGTTGATTTCCATGAGGTTATGATGTTAACCATGGATATGTTTATATTCATGGGGATGTTTGAGATGACTCTAGTTGAGTTATACATCCTTAAGATCACCTATTTGGAACTTGGCTATGTTTTAACACTCATGGGATGTCTATTATGATGTATATATATATATATATACACACACAATATATATATATATATATATATATATATATATATATATATATATGTATGTATGTATGTATATATATATATATATACATACATACATACATATATATACATATATATATGTGTGTGTGTGTATATATATGTATGTATGTATGTATATACATGCATACATACATACATACATATATATACACACACACACATATATATATGTATGTATGTATGTATATACATACATACATACATACATATATATATATGTATATATATATATATATATGTATATATATATATATATATATATGTATATATATATATATGTATGTATACACACACACACAAAACACACACACACACACACACACACACACACACACACACACACACACACACACACACACACACACACACACACACACACACATCCTACACCCATGACGTTGTTTATTGTGAGTTCAATTGAACTTGTTGATTGTGGTAAATTGTAATTTCCACAGTAATGATATAACATTCACCTCTTTCCATGGCTAAAGTTCACCCTTTCCCAAAAGTATTTTTACATCAAAATAAGCATCACTATTTAAACTTTGACATATTGAATTAAGTCAACTATAAAAATATTGATATAAGTTTGTTGTCAAAATCATAGGATAATTCCTTAGTGGCCATTTATAGCTTGCATGGATGAGCTATCCAATGATGTTGAGGTATAATATCTTGGGAGGTCCAAGGGTGTAGCTTAAGCCTAGAGGGCTCGGTGGGGTGAGTGTGATTGACTTGCTTGGGAAATCCAAAGAGTTTTGGGGATATTTTAGTGTATCATTTAGCATGAGCCATTTATCCATGATGTGGTAAATTTGTTGGAAAATTTATAGAAAATCATGGAGATAGATTTTTAGGCCTTGTTGGAACACAACCTTCCTGAAAGGAAGGTGATCATAACTTGATATCCCTGGGACTAATTATGTGTATTATGTGATGGATATTTGGTATCATTTGGATGGAATCTAGACATTGGGTGACCCAATTGGAATTACGGACCCTTGTGCTTCACTTAATGTGTGTTAATTGTTATGATGTGAAAGTAGGGTAAGTTTAAAAAGTTGGGGAATAAAAAGTGGCCTACATGTGGACATTATTTTTTTGTAATTTCAAAAATCTGAAATTCTATAGATAATTTAAGATATCTACACACCAAATTTGAAGATGGTGTAAAAACATGAAATGTATAATTTTGAGTCTAGCTTCCAAGACACAATTTTTTTTTAAAAAAAGGGTTAAGTATAACAAGGTCAAACATATAAAATATGAAGAGGAAATCTTATTTTATCAAAAAACATAGTAGATAGATGGCCATGATGTGCATAATTTTTTGAGGAGCACTTAATATTATTTAAAACCCTTTGGGGAAAATTTAGATAAAATCTTCTAGCATGTCACCTATATTTTTTGTATTTTTAAATGAATAATTTTTTTAATGAATTTTTTAAGTAAATAGATCCTAAAAATTGATAAATAAATGGATATCCATCAATGCGACACACCTAACTACCTTAAAAAATTAAAATCAATTTTTTTTAATGTGTGTATAATTAGGAGTACTTAGTCACCATACAATTTTTTTTCACTTGGATCAATGAAAGACAAATTAAATGAACATGTATAGGCAGGTATGTTTGCAACACGTAGTTGCTTAAAAAGGCATAGTTAGAAATAAACATAATTTGAAACCTTAAATTAGTCCAAAAGTTATAAAAAATCATATGTTTGGAAAGAGGAGAGTGGGCTCAGGATGATGATATCAATTTTTTAAATTTTTATTTTGAAATTCTTAGTGTATTTACCAATCAAAGTTGAAATTTGTTGTTTATTTTTAGACCATTCAAAACTCAGCTATATATTAATAGTCCAAACCTTTAGATCAATAATCCAATCCATTCCAAAGCTAAAAGGTATGAGAATTGAATTCAAATTCAAACACCATGATCGCATTACTTAGGAATGTGATCATATTAATAATGCATTCATGTTACTTAATAAAATGATCAAGCTATATATTTTCAACACCCTAAAACATGTGGGATTTTCACATGAAGGCAACTTTGGTCATAATATTATATTTAATACTCTAAATGTTATGTTTGCATTTATATTGTTACATTTATTTTCTAGTACTTTAAATTTATTTTACTAAATATAATAAATTAGGGTCACTCAGCATCCAATAGAGTTGGTCTCATAGTTACACACCTTACAAAGTGGAAAATAGTTTTTCAAAATCTAATCAAGATAATACTTAGGAATTTTTAGGGTCTAAATATTAAACCTAGGGATTTTAGGACATATTTTTTGCAATTAATGTCTATTTTTGGTAAACATATAGTCATTTTTTAGGTTTTCATGCCTTTTAGATTGATTCTTGGCATTTTTAGGAGTCTTCAATTTGTCAAAATTGAATTTTACAAACTACTCACTTTAAAATTGATGCAAAGTGGTGTGATATGGGTATCATAGGTCACATTCATGACCTACAATCATAAAACAACCATTTTTTACTAATTTTACTTATTCATCATCCCTCCCTCAACCCTAATCACTTCCTACTCATGCCTCATCACCTCTAATCACTCTCTCATCATTATTCATTATCCATAATCAATCCCTCATTGAACCTCACTATCCCTAATCATATCTAATCACTCCATCATCCTTGATTACTCCCTCATTGACTCTCACTATCCCTCATCATTCCTAATCACTCGCTCCTTGACCCTCATCATCCATAATAAATTAGGGTCAATCAAAATTTGATAGATTTGGTCCCATAGTTGCATGATTTATGATGTGGAAATTATTTTTTTAAATCTAATTTGGTCAATACTTAGAGATTTTTAGGGTCTAGGTATTAAACTTAAGGATTTTAGTACATAAATTTTGTAATTGATGTCAATTTTTGGTAAACATATAGTCATTTTTAAAGTTTTTATGCATTCCATATTGATTCCTAGCATTTATAAGAGTCATAGGTTTGTCAAAATTGAAGTTTGAAAACTACTCACTTTTAACTTGATCCAAAGTGGTGTGATTGGGGTAGTGTAGGTCATATTGATGACTTGCACACATCAAATGACCACTTTATGTTAATTTCACTTGTTCATAATCCCTCTTTCATCCTTGATCACTTCCTACTCATCCTTAATTACCCCTAATCACTCTCTCATCATTGATCATTATCCCTAATCATTCTCTCATTAACCCTCACTATCCCTAGTCATCTCTAATTACTCCCTTATCATCCATAATCACTTTTTCATTGACCCTCACTATCCATCATCATCATTAATCACTCCCTCCTTATCCTTAATAATACTTAATCACTCTTTCCTCATCACTCATCATCCTTATTTAATCCTTCCTCATCCCTCCTCATCCCTAATCACTCCCTCATTAACCTTCATTGTCTCTCATCATATCTAATCAATCAGGATTATCATGCCTAATCACTCTATTAATTATCACCATCAATATTTGTTTATCCATTATCATCACTAATCACTCCATTGACCCTCACCATCCCTCACCATCCTTCATAACTCCATCATTAATCCTCACCATCCCTAATTGCTCCCTCATCATATTACTTAAGTAAATAATCTAAATATATATTTTATTCCAATCATATATTTTTTAATCCATTAAATATAAATTAACTCTTTTCTAGGACTTGTATTGTCAATACCCATTTATGATAGTCAGTTTTATTACTAAATAAATTAGATGATCTTCCAAATTTTTAGTCAATTAACTTAAGTACTAACACAAAATAGAGTCTAAATTTTGGTTCATCAAATTATCTTTATTATAAAACTAACTAGATGGAACTTTATTTAGTTCTACCTTTGGTAGTTTGGTGCAAAAGATAAAAATTAAACACAAATCTCTTATACAATTTTCTAATTTTGAGAAGATTTTAATTAGATGCAAAGTTATTTAGTGTTTCCCATTCTTTTATGAATTTAAATTTGATTAGGTTCACACATACACTCCTTGTGTGGGTACCATGTCCCAAATATTTTATCTATTACATGAAAAATGAACATTTATTCATGTTATCAAAAAAAATGTTTTTTCAAAATGTGAAACACTATTTCATCATGGTGTAGATGTTCATCCCATGTTTTCTAAATATTAAGATCTCATCAAGATATATTTAAATAATGACATAGGTAAAGGGCCTGAGGATGTCATTAAACATCTTTAAATGGATGAATTCATTACATGAGTTAAGATAAAAATCATAATGGTAAATATATGGTTGACCAAATGTAAAACATCACACACATCTAATGGTGAGATGTCAAAAAGGATTACATCTTTAAAAAGTTTGATTTTGTACATGAAGTGACATTAGTAGGTGATCCATTTATCAAGGCTTATACTAGACCATACACTAGCATATGGTTATGGATGATGTATAAATTTCAAGTTCAATTTTTGAAAATATTCATTAGGAGAAATTAAATTCTTCTAAATTCCATTGGAAATGAAGTGTATTGGCTCACCATTGATCTATAATTATTAACGATACAATATTTTTAATTCATATAATTTATTGTTGAGGGAAATAGAGATATTTTTAGTACCAACCATATCATTGGATTCATAATCTATTATCTACTTACCTTTTTATAATGCTAGATAACTTGTACCCACTTATTGAGATGTGCGAGTAGAGAGCTCATAATGTGACACTCTTCATTGGATTTAATATTGAATTTATAAACTAAGAACCACTTCCAATCTTGGAAAACTTGTTCTAATCATTTGAAAACTATTTTCCACTCTATCGTATGATGAATCAATCAATAGACATACAAATAGAAGGCATTTAATGTAATTATTTGGATCATAAAATGTACTCATATGGAAAGAAACTAATTGGTTTTAGGAAATCACATATCTTAGTGATCCTCATGGATTTAATACCTATTTTGGGTGATATGGTGGTTTTACTTCTCTTTTTCTGGTATATTTTCAATTGTGAATTACATCATTTTTAATAAGTTGATATGTTATCATAGGTGTTAAATATTTATGTCTTATATTTTATGCTAGCACTAAACTCTCCATTTATAACTCCTAACATTATTAAACCCCCAAAAAATAACACCATCAAGGTATTAGATTGAGTGATTAGAGATAAGGGGGGATGAGGAGGAACTAAGTAGAGATGATTAGGGATTCAATAAGGATGATGAGGGATGGTAAGGGTCAATGAGGGAGTGATTAGGGTGGATGAGAGAGTGATTCGTGATTATGAGGTATGGTGAGTATTAATGATGGAGTGATTAGAGGTGATGAGGGATGAAGAATTAATGATTATATATGATGTGGTATGATGAAGCAATGATTAGGGATAATGAGGGATGGTGAGGGTCAATTAAATAGTGATTAAGGATGATGAGGTAGAAATTATAAATTATGAGGAATGGTGAGGGTCAATAAGGGAGTGATTAGGGATGATGATGTGGTTATTAGGGATGGTGAGAGCCAATGATGGAGTGATTAGGGATGATGAAATAGTGATTAAGGATGGTGAGAGACAATAAGGGATGATAAAGAATGAGGAGGGTGTGATTAGGGATGGTGAGAGCCAATGAAGGAGTTATTAGGGATGATGAGGGATGGTGAAAGATAATGAGGGAGTGATTAAGGATGATGAGGGAGTGATTAAAGGAAATGAAGTATAGTGAGGGTCAATGAGGTAGTGATGAAGGATGATGAGGGATGAGGATTGAGTGATTTAGGAAGATGATGGATAGTGAGGGTCAATAAGGGAGTAATCAAGGATAATGAGGGAGTGATTAGAGATGACTAAGGATAGTGATTTTTAATGAGGTAATGATTAGAGATGACTAAGGATAGTGAGTTTTAATGAGGGAGTGATTAGGGATAGTGAATAATGATTAGAGGGTGATTAGGGGTGATGGGGCATGACTAAGAAGTGATTAGGGATGAGGGAGGTATTATGAACAAGTTAAATTAACACAAAGTGGTCATTTGATGTGTGTAGGTAATCAATGTGACTTATGTTCCCAATCACACATTTTTGCATCAATTTCAAAGTGATTGGTTTGAAAAATTCAATTTTGACAAACTTAAGACTCCCAAAAATTATAGGAATCAATTTGAAAGGCACATAAACCTAAAAAAATGACTATATGTTTATCATAAATGGACACCAATTGCAAAAATTATGTCTTGAAATCCCTAGGTTTAATACATAGACCATAAAAATGGCTGAGTAATGACTTGATTAGATTTTGAAAAAATATTTTCCACATCATAAGGCATGTAGTTGTGAGACCAACTCTACCAGATGATGAATGACCCAAATTTCTTATATTTACTAAAATAAATGTAAAGTATAAGAATATAAATGTAACAATATAAATGTACACTAACATTTAGAGTAGTAAATATAAGCTTCTAGCCAAAGTTACCTTCATGTGTAACTCCCACATGATTTTATGTGAAAAATAGTAGGAACATGATCATGTTATCAATAATGTGATCTCATTATTCATAACACGGTCGCATTACCTATCAACCAAAATTTACTCCATTTTTTAAATGTGCAAAATAATAATAACATAATTTAATTTGTGTTTTATAATAATGCAATTGTGTTATCTACTAATGTGATCATGTTATACATTAACACTATCATGTTATGGCTTGATAATTATCAAACCATAATTTAAATAATATGATTGCATTAATTAAATAACATTATTGTTTTTTTTATTATTGTGATCACATTACACAAAATGTCCACAGAATTATCCCCCAACTCCATGTACTTACCTAGTGCCTTAGCATAATTATTGAAACACCTCAATCATGTATGTGTGACTTATTTTCATGTGTCCTCATATATTACATTTTTATATGTTGTTTAGCTATTACTTTCATTTATTTTTTTAAATCATGTAAATTTGTGTCTTTAGTATACTTTGTGTATATAGTTGACCTTATGTACTTTCACATACTTGCCTTGATATTAACATTATTATATGAGCATTTTATAGACATTTATGTATGTTGCTAACTATAAAATGTGAGATGATGATTAATCACTATTTAAGGGAGTCTCCCATTTATGAAATTAACCATGTGGACCATTAATTGATCTATATTATTGAAATTAATGTATGATTGTTTTATGGTAATGTGAATATGAGCCATTCATGTGATGTATTTCCATACTAAACCAACTTGTATTGATTTAAAGTATACCAAGGTATAATTTTGTGTTGTGTGGTGTAATCTCACATCACTATTCTAGCATTGCGTATTGGTGATAGTATGAGGTTGAGGGTAGAGAAACACTACATGCATGAATATATTGATTAGGTATATGACATGAAAAATCCATCTTTCCCATTTGCATAAGTAGCTACCTAATTAGAGAGTGTGCACCAAATATGGTATGAGTTGGATGAATATTAGTTTATAATTTTATATTTATGGATCTAAAATTCCCTTAACTCCCTCTTGGAGGTTGTGGTAAAATCAACCCTTGTGAATCGCTAACTGGTCCTGAAATTTGGACATTTATGCAAAATTAACAAGGTTATACTTGTTGAAATGCATGCATGTGTTGGATTATAGGTGAAATTATGCTTTGGTTAAAGTATTTTTATTGTTATACCTATTATAAAATATTATGGGATGAATATTTCCATTTTTTTTAGAAGCATAAATGGAATGTATGCTGATTTAGTGCTTTGATAGAGAACACTAAGTTTTGATTAGGTGATGTTTTAAATCTTAGGTACCCACTTGAATCTTGGATAGAGTGATGAAAGTTAGGTGATGTCAAAATATGGATGATTTTGGATGGTGGGATTGGTATCCATAGACCATCATGTTAGCTTTTATGTGTGTATGTTGGAGAACATGTTGTAAGCCTTCAGGTTGTATGTGATGCATTGTATGGCTTTTCTGATGTTCAACATGGTTTGTGTGGGATGTTACACTAACTCCTAAATAATTTATGATGTATTGGATTAGCTATCACAATATGGACTACTACCCTTGTGTAGGGACATTCTATAATGAATTATTTTAGTATTATGTGTGTAGTATAATCTTATAGTGGAAGATTCCAATATTATTCAAGATTATGGTTAAAATCTAGTGGGATTAGATGATTATTTTATTAACCTCATGTTTAAATTATATGTGTGTTGACACAAGTGATTCTGACCCTAGTAGAGTCTTATATATAGATTGTTAATCTAGTTTACACAATCAAATTATGTTTTGATTTACTAATGTTGTAATTTTTTTCTTGGAAGTGCCCTATAACACTTTTTATTGGAAAGTATTTTAAGGCAAGTGTAAGCTATCATGTTTGGAACATAATTTTTCTATTATGTTAATTTAAATCACCTCTATGAATGACTGAAATGATTAATAACAATAGTGTTGTATAAAATTGCTAGTTCTTGCTTTTAGATTTTATGTTGATTAAGGACATTTTTGGTTTGGTGAACCTTTTATAGCTAGTTTTGCCAAATTTTAATGTTTTTGATGGCATTTTTAATTCATGAGAGTGAAATATTTACAACTAATTTGGGATACTTGGTGGAATTTTCTACTGTGATAGTTCTATTTAAGTGTTGTTTTTCCCTTTTAGTGTTTTAAAAGACACATGAAGATGGGAAAGAGGCATTTACTTGACTTAATTCATTAGATAATGTAGTTGTCTTGATGAAAGTAGATAATAATTATAGAGAGATAAGGTTGAGACATTTCCACCCCAAAATGGGTGAAGAGATTGTGTAGTAGTAATGAATGATCTAGTTAGATTTTTTCAAGGAATTT